>JASVER010000072.1:3342784-3375033 GCA_030449065.1 Oceanodroma leucorhoa | reverse complement strand
CAAAACACAAAAAAACCCACAAACCCCAACCTCCTCTTTACTCTTCCAGACACAGTACATGTAGTCTAAAAATTCAAGATAGTTAGTGATACACAAACTAGGACACTACATAGATAGCAAGGATACATATAGTCATTTCTAACGCAGGGAAATGCTCCCAGCAAATTTTTGGAAAGCCTGAGACAGCTGTACTGAATGCAGAAGCCTGTTTTATCTACAAACATCACCACCACTCTTCACTTTTTGGTGAATATTGCAGAACTTGAAGGTCAAGACTAAACATTCTCTCCTTCCACCCAGACAGCAATAGGAAGTACATGGCATAGGACTGACCCTACTCCTTGTTCGGTCACTGGTAGAGGGATGTCCATCTGTGGCCTGCAGGCTGCTCCCCAAAACCCAAACTCTGGGCAAAGCCTATGTGGCCGAAACGCAGAGGCAATACAGAGTTATTCTACTGCCTAGGGAGGGTATGAGCCAAAAGAAGTTAGTATTTTATTTTTAAACTACATCAACTTAGAAAAAGCACCTTCTTTTTAAACTACATCAACTTAGAAAAAGCACCTTCTTTTTAAACTACATCAACTTAGAAGAAGCACCTTCCATAAAGCCAATTTCAGCAGATATACACTACAGCTTGTAATCTACTAGAACAGTAATTTTATGTCTTTTATGGTGTTCTCTTTCAAAGAACAGATGTAATATGTCTAAAATCTTCAGTAATTTTACTGCTGTATCTTAACAGGAAAATGGGGCAGAACAGAACTATACCCTGTCTGAAGCCGCTTTTTCTACAGAAAATCTGTTCTGAGATCCTATATTAAAAGCTTTTAAAAATTATTCCAACTGTTACAAAATACATATACCATGCTGTAAACAGACCGGGCATTTGCAATTTGAATTTTAAAAGCTTCTAACACCTCATTTTGAAAATGGAAAAGAAATGAGAATCTATTGCATACACAGTAATAAAGTGAGAACACCGAATAACATTAACTGAGAGTTCTTCTGAAACAGCAATTCCAGATGATTACCTGTTTGTGAGATCCCTGCAACTCTTTGGGTAAATATTACCAGTATGCTAACACTTCTCACACACACAATGGAATGTATATGCAAGCAGCTGCGATGCTTGCAGTGCAGGAGCTTGCACTACAGGAGACCTAACATCACAGCTTTTAGCAGACATAAGTCATCAAATCTCATTATTTCTCTTAAAGGTAGAAGCCTTTCTATGTGATGTATTGACCTTTGTTTTCAGACTTCAGGGATGCTCTTTGTACCATCTGGAAGGTACACACACTTCAAGAAGGGGAAAAAAAAACCCAAAACAAAACAAGCTTGATGTGACACAAGAGACAAAAGATTGCTATGAAAGATGATCGCACAAGACATTATGATTATCTGCCAGCCTAGAAGAGGGTGAAAGAGTAGCTTCCTGCATCTCCAGAAACATAGAAGAAAAAAACTTCTTGTATTTCTTGTTACAATTCTTCAGCTCTGAAAACAGTGCTGCTCTACAGGAAAAGCCCAGCTCAGAAAACCGATTATAATTAAATCGGACTGATCTTTATTCCAGTGAAATTGTGTACAGTTTTGGAATATTCCTTCCTCCCTCCTCTGCCTTAAAAGGAAATTTTTAGTTGGGATTTAAAATTCTGTTCAGATTTTTCTACAAGTACAATGCCATAAACACAATTTATTACTGGAAAAGAAACCAATGTACCTATTTTTAATTGTTTATTGCTTTCTACAGGAAATTAAAAAATCAAAAATTGTCTATCAAAAAAACAATCAACCACAGACTAAGTGGTCAAAATTAGTCAATCACTGGTCTCAGACCCTAGGAAGAGACACAGCTCCCGTAGGGCTGGTGTGTGAAGCTGGGCTAAAGGGACACTGCCGCTTGAGAAGGTCACAACTCTTCTTGACCGGGTTGTTTACTTGCTGAAAGATGCAGCTTTGTCCAACTGAATCCAGCTGCCAGATTCAGGACGCACACATACACATGAAGTCTTTGTGAAACAAATAACCGAAAAATTTTATATTAACATTTTGAAGACTTTTCTCTTTTTCCTCCTGAAGTAACTGAAGCATGTAGTGATTTTACTCACTCATTTTGCCTTCTTCTTTCTTCCTGCTCAGCCTTCAGCTGGTCTGAATGGAGGAGCCAGAACCACACCTACTCACCAGTAGTTTTAAAGGAGTTTACTTGCTTAGAAATAAGCCAGGGCAGAATTTCTAAGGCAGGCAGCTCCTCCTGCTCTACTGAGAACACACAGGGAGCTCCTAAGCCTCGCCTGCTTTGCATGGCCAAGGAGTGACCTTTATCCATAAGATAAAATATCTGGCACAAAATAATTAGGGAAGAAAAACACTGTAATCTGTCCTCATCACAATAACCTACGAGGACAGTGTAGTTATTCAACACTTGATTGGYCCCAGGATGGTGAGTCAGCATGCAGACACTCAGGACTAGGAGATGGCAGGAGAAATGCAGGATTTGCTCCTCTGCCTACAGCCACGCCAAGGCAATGCAGACAGGAACGCAATGCATACTCACGGGTCTGATTTCTGTACCTGGTGTCCACAGCGGGTGATAGATAGCTATACACAAGGCAGGGAGAAATGTGACATTTTGTGCGTTAGGGTAGGGTGGGGGAGCGAGTGAGCTTGTCTCCCTGCTCAAAATGGCTTAAGTTCACCTGAAAAACAGACTTGGGACATTCACACATTAAAAGCCAGCAAGCACCTGGAGAGTTAGGTCCAGAAACATATTTCTTTGCAAAAAATGCATAAGTTGTCACCAAGAAAACCATCTATCTGTAACTTCCTGCTGAGGGAACCAGGTGAGGACACATCTGGTGTCCAACAGCCCCATGCCACTCACTCCTTCCTCCCTCTTCCCATCACCCTTCCTTGCACCAGCCTGGTCCTGCCCTAAGTCATTCCAACAAGCTACCAGGAAACTGGCATGTCATAGAAATGAAGTTTTTTATTGCTCAGCATAAGAGCATCACCAGTGCTGAAATTARAAGTCAGTGGCAAAGAGCTATTAGACAGGCTTAGTCATACTGTCAAATCTCACATAGCAGAGTTGCTTGTCTCAGCTGATGTTTAGCAGTAACAAACTATGGAGACTTAGGAAGTTTCCTACAGACTAGACCCTTGTCCCAYCCCTCCAGTGGCCAAGAGGCTCTGAGCCACAGGTCAGAGTTGCACCTTTTACTACTCTACTTTTACTCACACTCAGCATTTTAAAAGCATATTAGCACATAATTATTCAACTATGCTGACAGATGCCGAGGCATACTAGAGTAATAACTGCTCTTGCTGTGTGAAGCAATATAGATGTAGTCTTAATATTAAGGCAGTATATATAGTCAACCACACTTTACGCCAGATGATTTCAGGGTTCTTACTCAGAATGTTGCTTTGATTTTTTTCCCCGACAGATTTCAGGAAAGAAGAGATACACCTCTGAGACTACATTCCCAAGTACGTCTGACATTGCTTCAATTACCTTTTTTTTGTTGATCTCTGGTTGTCCACTATGACTTTAGTAACAGGCTGAACCACAAGACCTCCATCTGGAGAAGAGTCTGAGGTTAAGTAAAACCACCATAGGAAGGAACCAGAGTGTAAATGTACGTGTAAGTGTGCAACAGTATTTCATATTTCAGAAATGCAGTATTTCTTACAGAAGTTTCTAAAAGAAAACATGCACCTGAACAAGTACACCAGGTTAAAGAAAAGCCTGGTGAAGAAAGTCAAGAGGTTACAAGAGGATGGGCTTGATCACACCTAGGAAAAGGAAAGCCATTATTAAAGAGGTTGATCTTTATCCTATAAATGCTGCATCATTTTGTATGAGGTCAGAAGGTAAGCCATAAAAAAGACATCAAAGAAATTAGGCAAAAGCATCATTAAAGAAATATATATATAGGACATACCATAGAAGAGAACTACTAGGTCATTTTAGCTACTTCCCATGACAACAGCACATAATTTTCCCATCCACGCTGTACACTATTCACAGTATTAATCTAAACTTCCCTTAAAATTGTTCAAATAAATGGATGATCAGTGGTTTTAAAATAATAGTTCTGGAATAGTATCTGAAAGCAATCAGATACTAGGTCTTCATTTTTAACCTAGTAAGGCAATTTGCCCTTGTAAGGCAATCCTGTGCAATTCCTCAGACAAGTAAGAATCTGGGAAGTTACATAGCAAATATTTTCTCCATTTCAAAAGCCCAACCTGCAAAGAGTGTGAGAAAAAAAGAAAAAAAAAAAAAAGTCAGCCTCAGAGCCCAAGCCACTACGTCTGCAAACATAATACTTAACTAGAAAAACAAAAAACTGGCAAACAGATTAAAGCAGTATGGCCTATGGGACTATAATAGAGAATAATCAGAGAAGAAGCCTGGATTAAAGGGGCTGGTTGTGTGTAATGATACCCAGCAGTGATAGAGGCTGTCATACATAGGGAGAGAAGGACTGAAAAATGTAAATGTTAAAAATAAAACAAATCAAACGTCTTTTATTTTCTATTTTTCACACTCGCACATAGCGTATATAAGTCTTATCCAAAAGTATTTCCTATATTGTCTGTCGTAGTGTCACTATTGTAGAAACCAAAGACATGAGAAATCAGATGGCAGAAATTACTGTTATTTACGCACTGCTGTCACAGCTCTCCATAATTATATAGGTTGACACAGCATCTTGACAATGATAGGAAAAAAGCAGTTTTTGTAGAAATTTTGTCAGCCTCAATACATAGAAGCACGGCAAATAAAATTACTGCAGCTACAAATTGGCAAAGCAATCATCTCTTTCAGGTTTTTTTTTTTTCTTTCTGTCAAAAAGTTACCGTTGTGAGAATACGCAAAGACACAAAAAAAGCGCCATGTCTAAACTGCAGCTTTATCGTACAGTAGGGCCATAATTTGGCTATGCACAAATGTCGTGTGTTGTTTAAAACTGAAAACAATTAAGGAAAAAATGAGTTGCAAGGGGAGTGGGACAGGAAGAAGGAAAGAAGGTTATTTGCAAAACACTGAAAAAGTACTGCTCTGTATTAAAATAAAAAATTTGAAACTCTCGGATTCAAATCCATAGTTTGAACCACTTAATAGTCAACTGGAACCCATGCTGTCCGTGTCCCAGGTGGGCAAGCTAAACACTGGAGTAGGACAGAGGAGACTGATTACTGGTTGAACTCTTAGATGTACAGAATTGCAGTGTTCTGATAAAAGTATTTTTGGTTGGCAAATGTCCCCGTAGCTTTAATCAAGAGTCACCACATGATGCAGACACTGCATGCTGGACGGATCATGCCTCCGGATCTGCCCCCGCTCTCCCACGCACCACCTGGGATGAGAGGCGACAGGGAGCACCCGCACCCAACCTCCCATCTCCTCCGGTGGTGGCCAACAGTGCCCTGGCTCCCCTCCCTCTTCCCTGTGTGGCCTCCAAGGTCACACACGACCCATGAAACTGAAGCAGTTGCCCGTCTTTCACTCACACCTTTCGTTTCCCGCTGGGATGCACAAAGCTCCTGCCCGGGCTCCGTGCAAGGAGAGCGGATCTTCTTGCGCCAGCTTATCCATCTGCTGCTCCTCCCTGCTGCCTTCTGCATACTTGAGTTTACTGCTTTAAATATTGTGGTTAAAATCCTAACTCCTCAGACTGAAAATCTGACGTTCTGCTGCCACGAGTGGTATAGTTAAGATACTCCAAGATTCTCCATTTGAATGGCATAGATGAATTAATACTTTCTTCTGTATTTTCAAACAACTTCACCAAACTCTTAATAGTCATAAAAAGCCTTTGCTACAGCTGGCCCCTTATTAAAAAGTTGGGGGTGGTGGTGGTGGAGTGAGGAATACTATTGGGAGTCAAAAAACAGCCTTAGATGGTCACTGCTTTTGTTGAATATAAGGAATTTTGACTTGAAATACGGAGCTCTGCATCCCAAGTCCACAGAACGATGAAGTCTTAGCTAACAAGACCCAAACTTTTAAGAAGTATCAGACTAGCTGTGTGGAACGTAAGTGAATGTAATTCCTCTGTACACTATCTGTAGTGTGCATATACCCACAATATAGTATGTACGCATATAGCCACTATATAGTATGTAAAATTAAGTTAATTTCATATGTGTTTCATATGATAATGCATTCACTCACACACCACATACTGTAATTATTAACTAGATTAGCTAGACACTTTATTAGATAATCATGGTCTGTTTCATTTCTCAGCTTTTAAAACTTAAAATAGAAGAACACCCCCACTGTGATGAAAGCTAACACAGCTTGCTGATTAAAGAGAAAAAAACCCACGCAAACAAATGAACAGAAAAACCCCCGTAAGTATATTCTCACAAGAGCAAGATTGAGATTTGATAAAATCCCAAACCATGAAAAGACATGCACAAAATTCTGCACCTACAAATTTCTGGGACACTTCAGCTGCTAGCTCAGTCCCTGCTTTCAGTAATATCCAGCATCCAGGTCCGCAATTGCAGTTATTGTTTTCGAACAGGTCCATGCTCTGGTCCTGCAATACAAATGGCACAAAAGCTGCTTTACCCCCTACACACCATATTGTGAGAAAATTAGCCATACCCTACTGTCACTACACACAGTGAGCAGCTCTCCCTCTAAGATAAGATTTTGCACAATCTAAGTTTCTTATAAGGAAGGAAACCTAGACCCATTATCACCTATTCCTCTGGCTGATGCAACACACGGAATTTAGGCTGATGTTGGCTTTTGCCCTACTTCCTCCCTTCACTCTCTTTAAATGAAAAATGTATGTAGGTCCTCCAATATGATACATCTTCCTTTTAAGTATGCAAATGTTAAGGTTCTTACAACCCTTATTTCCATTTGAATCTTTTAAGCRTTTTTTCTTCTAGTGTATCATCTGACCAAGAAAAATTAAACTCATATTTTCACCGTGAACCTGTTTTGAAAGTTGAAATAAATTAATACTATTTTGATGTTCAACCCATATTCTTTCAAACTCAAGGCAGGAAGGCTTGAAGTAAGCTACAAAGAAGCCCAATATCACTTGTAATACAATGCTGATCATCCTCTTCAGTTTTCAGAAATACTCCTGGCTCTGTGGCTTACCTAAGTTTGAAATGCATAAAAACCTTAAAAAATGGGAAACGGTAACATGCTAACTCGTACGTGACTTGCAGTGAATTTGAAAACAACACAGATTTGCTTCTGACTCTTGCAGTTTCTTAAATGCCGCTTCTCCAGATTATCTTTACTTACATTGAAGGGGTATCAGGCTGTGAGTCTGTTACCACTGCCGTATGGACATGTGATGTATAAACAGCTAATTCAAGGCATAAAAAACCTTTTAAGAACCTTTTAAGAAAAAGTGATTGTCTTTCGAAATAACTTCCGAAGTGGATCATTTCCTTGATCTTTAACTGGATAGTAATTGGAAAAATGCAGAGGAGTGCCCCTTTTCACTGTGCTACCATTGATACACAACCTTGTATGAAGTATACCCTTTGAAAAAAGACATAAAGGATAAAGACATAAAAGGCAGAGAAGGAGGAAGTCGGACACTTAAAAAACCCAACGAATACCACCAGGACTATTAATTCCAGTTATAACAATGCATGGCTTTACATCAAATTCTGTCCTAGGCTGACCAGACACATACAGGATGCAATAGTATATCTGCTATATGCTTTCTGGAGGCTATACGAGCAGTCATGGAAAATCAATTTGAATACAAATGTAATTTGTTAAAAGAACAGGGAAAATCATTATGCAGGGTCACACTCTCAGCAGTTTGTACAGAAGCAGATGCTGTCCAAAGATGCAAAGGCATTTGGTAAAACAGAAGAATCTTGGTCTTTAAAAGCATCTGTGATCTTTTGAGTCTTCCGGTATAGTTGCATGAGAACAAAGCTACAGTTTACCTCTCCTGTTTCTCAGCACTTTTACTCCTTGCAGCTCATTCCAGCTGCAAAAAGAGGCTTTATAGAAACTTCTAAGCCTCAGAGAGAGTGAAGGTTCCCACTGTAATGGAGAAAAAGCAACATCTTTGAAACAGTTCCTTCAAAGTTCCAAAATATTTACCTCAGGCTCACAGGACACAGTCATRAAATAAAGAACTAGATTTGCCTGGTTTTGGCAACGTCAATACCATTTTTAGACAAACCATACATAAAAGTTCAACAACAAGCTAAGTGAAAAAGCGTGATACAATTTAAAGATCAGTTCAAAATAGAGACAACTCAAATGGCAAATCTTCAGAAGATCCTGTTGCAAAGACGTTTAACACATAGACATGGAATATACTGATTTGCTATGCACTTGCAGTACCATTACTGTAGCCTATCACCTTAACCCATTCCATGAGGTAAATCTGGGCACTAAAACAGCCACCAGTTTTAAATTATGTTTTCCCTTCATTTGATCCCAATCTTCACTGACTGTTCTGAAAGGTATTGGCTTAGTTGTTCCTAAAAAAATACACAGTGGGACTCGGAAACCTGTATTACTATAGATGAGATGCACTGTATTTTTTCCACCTGAAATAATGTTTTGTAGTCTCTGTAGTCACTCTTGTAGTTACTGTCTGTCCAGTACACGGCAAAACATCAGATTGGCTCACGTTCAGATTTGACCAAGGAACAGCAACAACAGCAAATGTAAAACCTTACAGCTGTTTTGAAATACGTGTAAAAGGACATTCTTATTAAAAATGCACCCTAGATTCCCTATCAAAAATGCACCTGCATCTTTCTTGCAAACTAAGAAGTCACTGCACCCTTGAAGCCTAGTTTCATCATACACATGCATATAAACACATCTCTGAAGATCAGACTCCTGTTACAGTGCATGAGACTGCAAATTTATCAGRCTGGCCACAAAGAAGAAAATTCCAGTCTTCCATTGGGATGACTTTTTTAATCATCATCATCATCTCTCTCTCAACACTTCTTCCCCTTCTCTCTCCCTTTTTTAAAAAAAGAAAGAAGAAAAAAAMATACTTGCTGATATACCGTGTACGTGTTGCAAATGCAAAAAGCAAAAGGGCTTTTTAAGATATGATGAATAAACAGGATTTTTATCTCCATCATGACTTTTCAGAGTGCAAATAAAAACCCAGTTGGTATTTTTTTTTAACAGTAGACTTGAAATAAGGGTCAGTAATGAAGTATATGACTTAACTTTGATCTGCAGTTGGAATTTACCCCAGAAGAAGACAGGGAAGAACTGGCCACTGCATAGATGACACTACCATAGGTTTTCATTATACACCATTACGCAAATGGACTCATCAGCAAGTAATGTTCAAACAATGCACAAAAAGTTTTGCACTGTTCAAAACCTGCTCTCTAAAGAGTTTCAGTTACTTACAGTGCTTACAGTCATCATAACTTTGAGAGGATCTATTAAAAGTAAACGTTATGACAGCGAGCAAAATTAACCCAGTATATCAGACCTGTCAAGCAGCGTTTTATTCTGTTTCAGCATAAAAAAAGGCTCTGTATAATTTTATTCAGTTTCATTTTGAAAGCCAAGGACAAACCTTTAACTGAACAATTACAGCTCAAGCAATCACAGAGCAAATGGATTTTTTCCTTTCTATTTCACTTCTACTAGAAAATCTATGAAGTTCTCTCTGTTCTGAAGTTACCTAAAAACATGGTAAGACCATAGACTTAAAGGAAAAAATGTCTCAGATGCGAACTATGAGAAGTCCCACAGAAGCCCAATGCAAAGTATTTATGACAAGTCCAGACTTTGTGGCAGCATCTTTTGCTTAAAAGACTTTGGGCATAAACTGCAGGTACAAGGACATATTGCATAAGCTACCACATGCTCGCTGCAACTGTGCGAATGTTATTGRATTTTGAGAAGCCACCGTGCTGAATAATTTAAGATCTAATAAAATATTCAGTTTTACTGATGCATTGGTTTCATTTTAAAATAAAAAAATGTGAATAATGACGGGAACAGGTCTAAAAGTCAATGGAATATTCTGTTACTCATTAGGATAACAGTTGTTCTACTAAGCTTCGGGAAGATACAACTAGGACTAGGTCTCCAGCCCCGAGATTCCACCCAGCCCGGCTATCGCTCGCAGGGACAGAAATAGCCCCGGCACCGGGGCACGTCTGGAGCTCGCAGAAGGCGAACAGGCTCTGCGGGGGCCACGGGGAAGCCCCCACGGGGGACGGGGGCCGCCCAACGGAGGATTTCGTGCCCTGGGGCGAGGAGATGGTGGCGTTGCGGAGCGGACCCATGGCGGTCCCGGGGGCTGAGCTCCTTCCCCGACGGCGCTGGGGCTGCCTCGGCGGGGAGCGGCGGGAGCGCCCGGGAGCGGACGGGACGGGCGGCAGGTGAACTCCAACCGCCCCCGGCGCTTCCCCCCGGGCAGCCCGGCCACCCCCGGCCCCTGAGCCTTCAAAAGAGCTGCTGCTGTGGAGTCGGTCCAACACCCCCCCCCCCCCCCGACGTTCAGCTCTTTGCAAGACGAGCTCCGACAACTTTTTTTAATGCGAGGAGGGAAAACCCATATAGACTGCACTAAATCATTATTCTAAACAATAATAAAGAGAACTCCAAGAGCTCTAAAGTTATTTTTCTGGGGTAGGGTTGGGKTTTGGGTTTTGTTTTGCTTTCTTTTTTGGGGGGTGCATGAGGGACAGAGAAGGCGCCGTTGGTGTTTTAGATGGAGATGCCCTAGTTAGAGGGAGGCWGGAAAAGGGTCGCCTGACAAGAGCTGTTCACTGCTGCCGAGMTGCTAAAGCCCCCGAACGTGTTTGCAAACTGTTCCGCGGTTTGCTGGATCTGCGGCTCAGAGCTAACAGCCTTCAAATTAAAATGAAGACCGGTGACTGGGGAGGTGGGGGGGGGAGGGAAAAAGAGATGTGGACAGCTCTGCGGATATTATTAAATCTTCCCAGCCGCTCATCTGGATTACATTTAAGCTCTCACGGCATTTCTTTCCCCCTCTAATTAAGCGTAGTTTCAAAACAGAACATGTCTGAGGATGGATCTTTCGTCGGCTTCTATTTAAAACGTAGAGATAGGTATTATTTTTTTTAAATTAAAAAAAAAAAAAAAAAAAAAAAAAAAAGGCAAGCCCAGACGGAGGCACCCGGCAGAGAGCCGCCCGCCGGCCGCGCCTCCCCGCTCCCCCGCGCACTTCGCCGCCGACTTTGCGAGAGCTCCGGCGCGGCCCCGGCCCCCCGTCCCCGCCGGTCCCCGTCCGGCCCCCCGGCCCCTCACCTCGGGCGAGGCGCGGCGCGGCCAGGCTCCCGCAGAGCACCAGCCAGGCCAGCACCGCGCGGCTCATGGTCCTCTCTCCTCCCGCGGCCGCTCTGCCGAAGGAAGGAGGCGGCGGGCGGGCGGGCGSCGGCGCCTCCGCCCGGCGAGGGGAAGGCGAAGAAGGCGGAGGCGAAGGTCCCTCCCGGCCGAGCGCAGCCCCCGCCGCGGCTCCCGCTGCCGCCGCCCTAGCAGCGGCGAGGAGGCTGCCCCGCCGCCCGCCGGCTCTGCGCGCCCGCCAGGTGCCGCCGCGCCTCCAGCATGGCCCGGCCGGCCGCCTCCGTCCCGCGGGCGGGCCGCCGCCGCCCCCTCCTCCTCCTCCTCCTCCTCCTCCTCCTCCGGCTTCTCCTGCGCGACCACGGCCGCTCTGCCCGCCCCGAGCCGCTCCTTGGCGGGCGGTGCTGCCCGACACACCCTGGCACCTGCTCCGCCCCCCCTCCCCGGCCGCGCCTCCCCCGCCGCTGCGGAGGGGGATGCGGGGGTCGGCGGCGGCGCGAAGGAGGGCACGGCGCCGAGGAGCGAGGAGGGCGGGGAGGCTGGCTGCTGCCGGAGCCGTTCCCCCAAAGCCSCGCTCCGTGCCCCTCTGCCCCCGGGTGCCGTTTGCGGGGAGCGCGGTCTGGGGAAGGGGCTCGGGGCTGCGCCCCTGGCCGCCTTCTGCCGCGACAAGGTTATGTCGTGGGTCAGTCGTTGGCCCTGTGGGTAGATGCCCTCTTCTATTAGGGCATGGACAGCGCCCTTCACAGAGGTAGTTTTACCCTCCGCAAACTTTTGTCTTGTAGGTGTCGTCTAAGCCCTGCGCTTTGCTGTGCGCTGCTTCAGCTGCCGACTTAAAATCCTTTCTGAACATCCAGATGGGGAACTTACATGAAATGTAAATGTCCGTTCTTCCACCTCCTTCCCCGAGTAGGATGTCATCCTGCCCGTTACTGGAAGGGAATCAAAGCAAGAATGCAAGAGGTAGAGAAATTTCARAAGTAGTCCAAGGTGGAAGACGGGAAGGTCCCGTGTCAGACCACTACGCACATTTTTTTTTTTTTTCCTACCTGCATATATACAGCTACAAGAGTGAAATAAGTACTAATTGCCCAATGGGAGTCAAAAGGCTCTTCAGGTATTTTATATCTGTAATTTGCATCCCCTCTACATGCCTTCATCGTAAAAGAGCCCATATTAATATTATATTAAACGTTAATGCAATTGCTGAGTGAGAAGAATGCACTTAACAGCATTAGGCAGTTGAGAAGCATTTCTATAGATACAATCTGAATGTCCGGGCTGGTTGCATGACAAGGAGAGGCGTCGTGAAATTAAAAGTGGAAACGACCCGTTAAGTCGTCTAATCTGTTGGGTACTTTGGCTAGCATCTCACAATAGTTGCCAGCATTTCATTTTACAAGCCCTTTGTCTACCACTAAAAGCCTGTGAGTGGCAGGGTGACAACCCTTCCCTAAAGCTCTAGTTTTACAACTGAGCTTGCAATTAATGGCATTTTTCTCTGGCATTGGAAGTATTTCAGTTTCAACACATTGCATTGTCAGGAAAGAACTAAGAGGATCAGGCTTTTTGCATTGGTTAAGCTATGAAATTAGCAGAAATACCACACCTTGATAAAGAGGATTTTGCACCCAGAATCCCAGAGCATTTTCTTCTTGCATACCGGGCACAGGTGCACACACCAAGCATGCACTTCACCCATCAGGGAGGTGCAAACCTCTCTGGTGGCACTCAGCCACTAGTAGTGGGGCACTGCAAAGTTATCCAGCAGGTTAGGACAGATAAAGAGAAAAAAAATCTCCCCTATACTAATGAAGCCCACGCTAGCAGAGAAGATACGTTAGCATGGGCTTTACTCCAGCATATCTCTCTGGACATGCAGTAGCTGGTGACATTCACCAAAACTTTCACCGTCTTCATGTGTGCTTGCATAATTCTCCTGGCAGCACTCACATGGGCTACAGTCATGCCTTCGTTTTGCTGCACAGACATACTCTGCAATTGCATCACTACTTCTACAGCAACTTGGATTTTACACGTCCGGTTCAATGCCAGAGGTCTCCCTGAAGAACTACTGTCTGGAAGGAAAATACTTATATTTCTCCTCGAGGGTTGCTTTACTATCAATACAGAGACAGAGAAAATTTAGGAAGMCTTAACAAAGCTTCTGATATTAATGCATCGTTTCTCCACAACGGTGCTAATTTTACTGCTTATCTCTGTTTTACAACCAAGAATCCAGCTGTCATAATTACAAGGCAAGCCGCACTTCAGCTGCTGTGGCAGCCCAGCATGCCTGCACCCCCAAGTGGCAGGCTTGCCTTTTTTTTATTTTCCTTGAGGGAATAATCCCGTGATGCAGTCCCTTTATTTCCCCAATTAGTATAAATCTAAAGGGCCTAACTACATTTGGTGCTGGGAAGCCTTTTTCCACTGAGAGGCTGTGACTAGCAGCTGATTAAAATGACAGAGAAATAGCTTCTTCAAAGCCAGGCATTGTTTATTCAGCCAAAAGGGATGAAACAACAAAAGGCTTTTATGTTTGGTTCTTACCTAAAGTGCAATGCCTTTTTGTTTTCAGATTTTGAATAAGTTTTATTCAACAAGATCTATCTCCCCCCCTCAGAGTAATCACTCTTCCTACAGCTTTCTTGCTGCCCCTCTCTGCTGGGCTCYTCTTCAGGTGCTGCTTCCCCCTGCTTGCTTTCCCATGTTTTGGGAAGGACCCTGACTGCAGGAGCTCCTTCCCCTTCATCCAGCGCCTTCCTTCTAGCCCAATTGTTTTTCTTAGCACAGAGCAATGCACCCTGCTCCAGTTGGTGCTGTGAGAATGGCTCCAAGGTACAGACTGTTCCTTCCTCCCAACTCAGATGTAGTAATTATTTGCATATAGGTTTTCTTAATATGCATTTTCTGATATGTATCAACCAAACCCATTTGCTGCGCTAGCCTGAGTTTTACCGAAGACTCCCCGTGCTATCGTGCTATGGGCCCGCAATTAATTCTTCAGTGCTACACCGCCAGCGCTCTCAACGGGCTTGTTGTAGTTGCACCATGTCACAGCGCTCTCCGCCTACAGTGACTGATCCCTGACCTGACCTTCTTGGTGAAGAGGCTGACCTGGTGTCCTTCGTTGTCCTCTAAAGTTCAGAAATGGTGGATTTTTGCCATTTGTTGTATACAYCTTTCTTGAAGCAACTGCCTCACTTGATGGTGGGAAAAACTGCCTTCTGACTCTGCTACCATTTATAAGTACTACATGTACGTAAACATCATCTTCATATGGGAAACCCCGGGACTCAAGACATCTTGAAGGTTCTCTTTCCCTTATTTGCTTACATATCTGCAAATCCTTAATGACTTCCCAACGGTGAAGGCACTTGGCTGAAATATGGACGAGATGGGACTGGAATGGCACAAGCCATTGCAGCTGAAGCTAACATTCTCACCTTTTGTATGAATTTTAATATTTATGTACTATATATGAATATTGCATTTTTATATTTGTATTTTGATATTTATCTGTAATGCAAAATTCTTCCTTCTGTCATGTGAATTCATGATGTGCTTCATGTTCTGGAATTTAGCACCGAAACGGGCTCAGGACCTGCCAGATATTAATCCTGTCTTTCTTTTTCTGCCAACCCTTGCGTGAACATAGGACACAAAGACCGCTTTTCATTTTCCAGATTGTTTCTACACTTCAGGATAATTTCTGCTGAATTTTAATTAGCTGCACTCTAATATCCAACTATTTATTTTATTTGTTTACTAATCACTCAGGGTCAAGAACTCTTTTGCATCCGATTTTTTTAACTTCTTCCATCTAAATGATCAGCATTGTTTACCAGGAATTTCTGCCTAACAGGATTACCAGATAAGGACTGTGGAAACTGGCTAAATCTGCAACACCCCATGCTTAGGCTAAGGATCCCTACTGATCTTCTGGAATGGAAGGGGTAGAGCAGAGAGACAGATCAACTGCTACCTTTCAAAGGGGAAACACAACATTGACAGCTTCTTTGAAGCTGGGCAAGAGCTATTCCACAGCTGGTAATGTCCCCATTTTTTCCTTCATCTTCCTTTCATTAGTACCTTATTTTTCTTCCTGTCTTTTATCTGCATTATTTCCTGTCCTAYCACAAATGCTCAAATTAACCCTTTGAAGTCCTGCAGTACATCAACAGAAAAACTTTATAGCCACTAGAAATGTAGGCAGCCATGTCATTTGCCACACTGCCCTTAGATAAAAAGCCATCAGTAAAGGAACGACAACAAAAAATCTTAATGCACAAAATGAACACATTTTTAGCATAAGAAATAGAATAATGCTTAATGTTTAATAGTAGTGACATAAGGCCTAATACTTGTTACACAAAAGGTGAACCAAGTAACTCCCATCTGTGCTGTGGTAGTAAAAGAATAAGAGCTTAACCTTACTATTCACCAACCTCTTGCGAATTTTACAGGTCATCTAGTAAACATAAATGTAACCTGTCAATTACCCTATAACACCTTTAGGGCATCTTGGATACCAGCTTTGCTTAGGAGATTAGCTTTATCACTGGCTCCCATCAAGGCACTAGCCAGATTTGAACCTTCTTAAAGTGAGAGATCAGGACAAGCTCAGAGCCAAGGGTGTACGAGCAGAGATTATATTGCCACCTCAATTATAATTAGACCTATAAAAAGCCACCGCTGCACACAAGCAGTAGAACTTTCCATGATGTTTTGTAATAATATGTACTTTGTTCATCAGGGATTTGTCATACACCATTCACCGTAACTGACTACTCTGATTCTGCAAGTCATCGGCGTACATTTGCCTTGGAGAAAAGAACAGATACCACATCTGTCTATCACCACCACTGCAACACTGCCAGAATTATTCTTTTGGTTGACACTGCCTCTGAAAAAGGAAACAATTCGTTCTTTTATCTCTTCCCAAACAGAGCCTGATTCCCYACTTCTTGAACATGCAAGGTTTCCGGTTAAGTCAATGTGGGKTTTTTTGCATAAAGTGTGGAAGATCCTGCTTCTCTCAAACCTTTCTGGTTCAAAAGAAGTGTCATGTAATGCTGCATCACAGGAAAGGGAGAGCAGTGGCTGTGCAACACAGGGAAACACTCAAACTCCATGTAAAAAAAAAAAAGTACTTTTTCTTTCCCTTGTCGGTAGCATGGATTTTTTTTTTTTTTTTTTTTTACTATTTATAGAAAGGAGGTAACAAAATCAGTGCCATAATTGGTTTTGATTCCCTTTCTTTTATCTTGGAAATAAGCCTTTACTGTCTACAGAGGACAGATATTTAAGAATCCCGTGCAATGGCTGAATGTCTGAGTGCCTTTTAAAATTAATCCTTTGCCACCCACAATATGAATGTGTAATGTGCACGAGAGCATAAAAGAGGAGAAGGGTGCACAGGCTAAGGTGTGAGAGCAACCCCTGAAATGAGGTATTCCTACATTTTGTTCTACATATCCCTCTGCACACCACTGAAGTTGTGGAACTAGATGCTAATTAATTTCAGCTGAAATTATTCCCTGTCCAGTTGTGAAAGGAAGAAAGTTAGCAATTTAGATTTATGGGAMTGGTGAATGGCAGTTCATTCAGCAGCAGCAAGACGTGTAGAAGCTGGGTGCTAATGCACGTGTCTGCTCACTGCCTCTACAGACAGTTYGTCACCAACACCATGAGGTTCCTCTACTTTCTACACAGGAAGGTCTGAGTTAAACGTTAATGTCACTCCTCCGTGTTGCTGATGTTAAGGTAACACGGCAAAGATGCACCCCTACAAAGTGTCACTCACAGCAAGCTGCACATAGTGGGACTTCTGATATGGGTACAAACCAGTTTCTGCTCAAGATCCTGCACCAATGGGCGGTGATGCTGTGAGATTTCTGTTCTCAGGTAAGCACAAGTCCCTCTGCCAGAGGACTATGGGGTCCCTGTGGTTCTTGAGAGGACGATGAGCACGCAGAGAGTCCACGACACTGCTTAACCCCATGCTTTGCCACCTACATCAGTTTATAAAATGCGTTTGCACTCGATAGTGAGGAGGAGTCTGACTGGCATCTCAGGTATTATGTTTCTGTGCCTTCCACAGCCTTCATCCTGCTTCTGGCTGCAAACGTGTACTTAAAGGAAATCAGTCAGTGGAAAAGAAACTATCTATCTGACTGAACAGACCTCAGTTCCTTGCGATACCAGGTTAACACACACCTCTCTCCTTTTCRGGTTTGTCTCTCCACTGGTGCATGATTCCTATGTTCTCCAGTTGCACACTGGCTGCCTTGCRCTAGTAAAGATTGTTCGGCCCTGCTTGTTTGTACTCCCTTTTGTGGCAAAGCTAAATCATGATGGTTAATGGGAACATTAAGTCGCTATCAAATACGTATAATGTTCTAAACAGCTTTTTAGAGAAAAAGGGACAACAGTTCTTTGAAGTCTCTAGCAAAGATTRCCTTCCCTCTTGTCCCTCAATATTGGGACCTATTAGCACCCTGAATCATTGCAGGAGCATCTATGAAGTGCAGCCCAGTAAGCCAGGTTTGTAGAAGCTGGAAGGATTCACTCTCATGCAGTGGACGTTGCAGGCTTTGAAATCTGCATTCCCTGGTGTTGCTACCACTTGGTCAAATGAGGCTGAAGCTGAATTTCTACAAAATACACAAGGGCTGTGGTAGAAGAAAGCTGATAGCATTCCAAATAGAGCTTTTTAGACGCAAATCTGAAGTTCCTACCTTAAAGTCTGTAATGACCAAAGTGTGTTTTGGGTTTTTTTTGCTTCAGTGATACATAAATGCTGGAGTTGCAATCTTGCAAAGTTAAATGTGTTACACCAAGGTCTGCATCCTACTGTTATTTATATTAGAGTTCCAAGGACAACACCACGAATGAACTTGGTGAAAGAGTTTATTTCAGATACCTACAAAAGATATTTTCATCTTAGCAAGAATATGCTTAAACCGTTTAAACTGTAAGCAGCTCTTACAGTGTGTGAAGCTGCTTTTCCCTAAATGTGCTGATGCAGATCGTTTCAATAAATAAGGAGAGTTTATTCCTTTTTCTTTTGTGTTGTTGTTGTTGTTGTCAATCTTTTATTCTGAGAGAGAAAAACAGATCTGGAACATAATTTTTAAAATTCTTTTGTCTTACTTTCAGCACTTACTTTGCACAGTTAGTTTTAACAGCTCATTCACACTGAATTTCAGAACCCAGGGGAGGAACCATTAAATCACAATAAAGTATTTAATGGAGTTGTGCCATCTGCATTTCAGAGACCTAACTGCAAACTGAGCCAAAGATCTTCTGATTTCAAAATAAGAGAATTTTATTAGAGCCAGGAGACTTTTGACACCTGGTCTCTCATGGTGGAATGCATTTCAAATTAACATTACATACACTCAATAGATTTCAATTATTGGTTTTGTGTGAAACAAGAAGACAACTAACCAAAACTTTTTCTTTCATCTTCTGATGAGCTGGCAGCCTACCACGACATTTTGTAGAATGTTGGAATTTGACAATGTGAGAGATTTCAGGAATACTTTTATACCACTGCAGTGAACTGACAGAGCCATCCTGTCTCAATGTATGACAACTTTTCCTTGTCATATAAAATTATTTTTAAGTGCTCTTTATGGGTTTTTTTCTTTCTTTTTTAAATATAGTTTTTGGTTGGTTGGTTGGTTGGTTTGGTTTGTTTTTTCTTGAGGTAAGGTCTAGAGATGTGCATTAGAAATTGATATTCATCACAAAAAAAAGAAAGTTGAGGAAAGGAGATGTGCTATTTCCAGTTAATTTCTGAAAGGTAATATTTTTCATGACTGGTAGAACATTTTTGTGCGAGATGGAAAAGGGCATACTCATCTAAAGAAGACACAGGATCCTCTTTTCTTTTCAGATTTTTAATGGTACAGCAGCCAGAAAACTTGCCTGACACAAGATGCTGAGATTCCTGCCCATACTCTGAATCAGGCAATACAGCTGCTTCATCTGGCTTTCTGGTGAATCAATTAAATATCTTGACTACTTCCTTTCCCTCAGGGACTCCACTTTTCCAATGAGTACTCTGGTTCTCATGACAATTTTGAAAAATCTTCATTTTTGTCTCATTTGATTTTATCTCTATTGACAGTCAAAATGTATTTTCCAGACAGCTGTTGTAGAGGCTGGGGGTTGAGGCTGCACCATATTGGAGGCTGTGCCAAGGTACTGCAGCAACAGCCCCTTCCCTGGAGGATTCACAGTTTAAGATTACAGCCGAAAACACAAAGCACAGGAGAGAAACAAAGTGAATGGGCAAAAGAATAAGTAAACAAACAAAATGTTTTATGACAAAATAAGATCTATCCGTGCAATTCTTCTTCTATTTGTGGTATTAATTGTATTGGACATGGGCCTCAGGAAGGAAATCATTCAAAGGGTTTTCTGAGTTAAAAGCTCCTTCAGCCCTCAGTCTGACCTCTGTATCCTCATAGAAACCTCTTAAGGATCGTACAGGTCCCAGAGCACCAGCAACGTTGTCTCTTTTGAGTTCAAAATCAGGACATCTCTCCCCGGAGCAGGAGGTTGCTGCAGTACTCTTTTACCCCACTAGCAGTCAATTTTGATAATAGTAATAGTAATAGCAATAGCAATAGCAATAATAGCAATAATAATAATAAATAACAATAATAATAAATCATCCAGTGAAAATAAAGAGAAACTCAGAAAGCAAAAATACATTTAAGTGCAGGCACCTGGAATGAACAATGTTTATGTCATCACYGGATAGGCATGTTGACCATATTATTCAACAGAATTTATAATGCATTATGACTAAATGTTTCTAATACTATGGATAAATCTTAATAACATTACAGTATATAAATATATCACATGAATATTTTCTTTCTTCCAAGGTTTTTACATATGTCCCTCTGCTTACTCCTTTTAGATATCCTGAAGTGCTGCCTGAGTGGTGGTTTTGTCACATCAAAAATTTTGTTTAATATTATTGGGAGTTTTGTATCTTAAGCAAGAACACTTTAAAGGGCAATTTCCATCCTCCGTTTTTTCTCAACCTGGAAAAGCTTCCTGTTTAAGAGATCTCCTTACACAAGAACATGAAAACAAAGGGTATGATAAAAGATTATGTATTTATTTTTAAACGTGGTAGTTAAGAATTAGACTTTTCAGAAAGGTAGTTTGCTTTCAAGTCCTTTGGTTCCAGTTGGCTAAATAGGAAAGATTAATTGCTGCTATAAAATTCAATTATAAAATATGTATGGATATAATATGGAAGCATATTATTTGTCAAGTTATTTTTTAATATAAGCAGTCAAATATTTTAGTATCTTGCAAATTAGGGTGTCTCTTACAAACCCTGTATACTCACTCACCAGAGATGTAATGGTGTCTAACATCTACTTAACAGTAAGGTTTTGTAGCTTTGGTAATGAAATAACTAATATTGGASCACTGCAGCCATAGAAAAGAAGAAGATTAAATCTCAAAATCCCTTTTTTCATGATGGGGAGGAGAGAAAAAAAGGCAGAAGCTGATAAGAATAGCCAAAGATACACTTTACAAAGGCATTTTGATCATTAACCTTTGACAAGTTGATGATTAAAGTCCAGCTTTTCAACCATATATATGCATGCAGGTAAGAATGACCCATTTACACCAAGATTTTTTTTCTGGGGCAAAACAACTTCTTCAGCGTAGGCAAAGTTTAAATTAACTTTTGCAGTCCTCAGATACAAGAATGTTGTATCTGAAATACAAAAAATTTTGACCTTTGAGCCTGAAGAAAAGTCACATTCTGTTAGATGGACAAAGAAGAGTTGTACTTCAATGCCAAATGTTATTTGTTGATTCACATATCATTCCTGCTTCTGGCAACTAAAGTCCCTAGAGATCAAAAGAGTGGCCTAACCTACCAATCATTTAGAGATTTTTTTTTTTTCATCCTGTTCATTTGGATCTGCAGATGCTGTTCTTCTGTTATAAGGTTGAAAAATAAGCCCTTTACACTGAGGTGCCAAGTACTCATCAGAGATAACAAAAATTACACCTTGATAATAAAAATTGCTTGATCCACTATGGCCTCCCAAAGCTGAACTGCCACACTGTGAACTGCACAAGAGAAATTTGCTGTATCTGCCTAGTTCACATTATTTAGAAGCAAAGATGATCTGAATAAAAATTCTTTTCAATTCTTGAAAAAAAAAATCCACATGATTTAGCATGTTCAGTTTGGATTGAAAACACAGAATTTCTTTGTTAAGTTTTAGAAAATCTGGAGTTCAATGCCTCCAAGTCCTACCCAGAAGTCTTCCCTGTCATCCAAAGCTTTAGTCTTTTAATCTAGGTTAGTTCCTCCAGAATTCCTCTGTCCTTTAGGGTTTTTTCTTTTGAGCAAGACCACGTTTGACAGTCCTTTGACCCATATTTCTTAGCTCATTTTCCTGTTGGATATGAGACTTCTGGAAGATCATGTTCCCACAGTAACTCCAGAATTTTTGTTTTCAACCATTTAAAATAACTTCTAGAGTTTAGCTGATTGAAAGATGGATGCATGTCCCAAAACATTGGGAAGATCCATTGCCAAATAAAGATACTTTTGTCTCTCCATGGGCAGAAAGGCACACACATAATTGAGACAGCAGTTGCTCACACTGATGAGAAGATGCAGAATAATCAGAGCACAGGAGTGAGGAGGTCTTTGTCCATGAATAAAAATTATGGAGATACTAGAATGAGAAGCAGAAGAAGGATCAGAAGGTTCTTCTTAATTGGAGGACCACATAAAATAACTAGAAATATCATCAAAGACTGAGAAAATGAAAGGGAGGAGATAAACTCGTTTGAAAGAAACTGAAATACTCTGGTGTGGAGGAGAAATATTAATAAACTATTAGAAGGGGGTGACCTGATGATACTTCAGTGTGGCCTTATAGTGGCGGTCAGAGATTACCATGGTTGGAGTGTCACGCAGATATTGCAGCAGATTTTGACAAAACAAACAAATAAAAAGACCCCACAATACATGTAGAATAGTAAGCTTAATTAGTTCTGTTGCTTACAGAGGAACTCTTTTTTTTTATTGCTTTTTAATACAGATGCTTTGGAAATGTAAATGTAATACATCTTGCAAATATATTTATTGGTTGTAGAAAAGGCAAGATAAACATTTCTCTCTGCCTTCACAAGAATAAAGGAGATGCTATCCATTAACAAATATTAACATTAACACTTTGATCACTTGCAAGATATATACATTTAGCCAGCAATTTTAAAGACTTAAACTATTACACATAAAGTTGATGATATCATCTCTAATAAAAATAATAGATACTATTGTATCAATACAGATGACCAGCATTTACTAGAGTCCATAGTTAGTATTCTGGCTGAACTTTAAATGTTTTTTCTATTCAGTTTGCAGCTTGTTTTTTGGTTTTATCACCTCTCCATCAACTTAAAAAATTTACCCATTGAGCTCATTTTTTTAAGACGATATCTCCTTTTTATATGTTTTTGTTTGATTCAGGGTTGCTTTTTTAAGTGGGAAGAAGGGAGGCTAGAGTATGAACTACTTACATGAACCAAGGAACAGTTCCTGTAACTCGTTTTCACTGTAGTAATCAGATTAATTCACAAAATCTGAAACTTCATAAATAAGAACACAAGGCCATAATTCCTCAGAAATTTCACTTACATCGATCATTATTACACCAAAAATGTCAGTACAAAGAGCAGTGTGATTTACAACGCATTTCTAATGCTTTGTAATATTTAATGGCAGCAGTCCAAGTAAACAAACCAAGACAAGAATTTGCTTAACACCATTTGGTGAGTTGGAGTCATAAGGACATTCATGAGTAAGGTTTTGAAGAAATGTCTTTCAAAGCATACAGTATCATACACAGTAGCAATTAATGTGTTTGTTTGCTGTCTGAAAAAACAGATTTTCTCCCATCCTTGATATCTTTGATATATTTGACAGTCTCTTCACTATACACTGATTAAGAAATTAAAGTGTTGTGTCTGTTTTCTTTTTAAACTGAAAGGATATTTACAACATCTTTAGTCTTTTTTCCCAGTACTGAAATTTAAAAATACTTTCACAGTTGATTGCAAGAAAGAGATATGTGTTATTACAAACAATCAAGCAAACCAAACCTCGAAAAAAGAGATGGATATTGGAGTAACAAAGTGCCAAAATTCCTTCCTGCAATTTAAACACAGGCGATTATTTTTCATTCAGCATCATGGAAGTTAGCTGGAATAATGGAGAACAAAAACCTGATTTTGCCTAAGTAATATACACTAATTTAGTAGCTCAGGAGATCAGCTTTTCCTACAGTCCTGCACTAAGGTAAAGAATACCCTGATTAGAGACTGTATATTTGCTAACACCTGTGATTTCCCAGACTTTTATCTCTGCTGGTCTTTGAAAGATAGCCTGATTGACTGATTGATTGATCGATAGTTGATCGATAACCTCCCTTAACATGCCTGTATCTTGTCATCTCTTAATCCACACACAAACGATCGTAACACATGGTGTTAAGATATGCGTGCAGAGCACTCAATCAAATTAAAAACCAGTACAAGCTAACTTAATGTAGGAAACCATAGACAATGTTGAGGATGCTTATGACATACATACAGTATATTAATGAGAGAGAAAGACATTCTTCAACATCTGCTATAAAACCACATAGCATTATGAAATCTTATGTCTTATTTGTTTTAAAACCTAAATACCCAATTAGCACTTGCAAAATAGTGCCTGCAGGTTCACATTATTCTCCTTTATTTTGTGTGGTCAATATCTTCCTTTTTTTCTATGAAACCATCATAGGCAGGAACTAAGTTTACAGAAAAACAAGATTAAGAAAAATTGTTCAATAAAACCTCAATTATTTAGAAAAGGGAGGGGCACTGTGTGATACATTAATCAGCAGATAAAGCTTTCGACATCAAATATATGCTTCCTACAACTATAACTTGTTAAACTCTCAGTTCTGCTGCATTCCAATGTGTCATCAACACCCAATCCCTACACAAGAATTATTTGTCCTTTTAAACACTCTTGTTTGTCTTCAACAATAAGTAGAAATAAAAGATCCTGCCACAAGAATTTACAAAAATCCAACCATGCTTCATCAGGAACATCTCCAACTCAATCGAACCTAATTACTGATGCAACAACTTTTATGGTCCACCTCAAGGATACTTTACTACAGTTGAAGCAGCAGTGGCTGTAAGTTTCTGATACTTTATTAAAGAAAAGGAGAAAAAGTACAATTTAACATAACAGCAATTTTTTCTTGGGAGAAAATTTGGGATTTTTTTTGTTTCTTAAACTTGTGGCAGCCATTCTTAAGATACTTTCTGATATTTATTTAAAATTACTTGACCTTCACTATATTTTTTCTACTTTTTTTTTTTTTAATTTTATGTACATTGAGTTGGTTATCTATGGGCAACCTACATTACTATCTTTAGATTTTCTCAGTTTCCTGCATAGAAAGAGAGAATCCACAATGGCGTCTCCTGGAGCAGAATTAAGACCTAATTATTCCTCATTTGCTGTGGCTATTCTACTCATGAGTGAAAATGTAAGTGAGAAATGCAGGTCATTCCTCCCAGAAGCATCACAAACATTATAATTTGTTTATGCTGTATAGTTCTCATAAAAAATACTAAAAGGAAGTAGTTGTTTAACAAATACCATTGCTATCTTTTAGCTCTTAGATGTGTGAAAAATCATCCTGAAGAGGAAGAAAATAAGTAGCTGTAAAGTGCCTGGACATGATCTGAGATTTCCATCTACCCAGCAAAACCTTCTCCACRTATCTAATATTATGTGTTGGGAATTGTTATACTGAAGTGCAACAGACTCCCATAATACCTGAAGTACCTGAAATGCTGAGGCACATAGGTTCCTGTGTTGGAAGCTGTTGCAGGAGGGATAATAAAGGGATTTCAGTCTGCAGGACCCTTTTGCATTCCTGTGCATCGATCTGAATTAAAACCAACAGGAAGGAAAATTTTAGATAGCTTTTCTCCCAGTTCTACCATTTAACAAAAATGTCTCTTAAATTGAAATCATTTAGGTAGTGCTAATAAGTTAATGTCATGTTTTGGTAGGCTACCAAACTAGTTGTTTGTTGGGTGTTCGGGGGGGGTTGGGTTKGTTTGTTTGTTTGTTTGTTTTTTAAGGCAGGATTCCCTCTTCATAGACATTTTACAGAAGACAAGGTCTTGGGAACTTAGCTTCCTGGCTCAGTCTTTCCCTATTATGTTTCCAGGATAGCACCATCCGATTTCCTCCATTATTAACTTGATTACAGACCTACCTTCAAGGACCATAGAGCACTTTCAGATAACAACATAATGGACCCCCTTTAAATGCACATATTTTAGGTAACATTTTATATAGCCAGGTAAATATGTTATCTTAAATAATTTATCTTAAAAAAAAAAAACAAACTAAAAAACACCAAACCAGTTCTCTTCCAGTTCTCTCTTTTTTTTAGGCTTGAATTATACTGTAATAGCTTTCTAGAGCTAATTTGCACCTGATTCACTTGCTTTGCTTGTACCAGTCCTCAAAAGTGGAAATGTTTAAGCTGTGTTAAAAGYAGGCTGCCCATGCCTTATTCCTCTGCCTCTTTCTTCTGCCTACCCGACACTTTGACAGTCTCTTCCATGATGCAAATTAAGAGACTGCTCCTTCCTCATACCTGACAAGCTGTCATGGCTGGATACATGGGAGAAAAGTATGCTAATGCTGCATTTCTTGCATAACTATACATGCATCATCCTCTGATGCCTCAGGAGGTCTGGAAATGCTCCACTTCAAAGTAGTCTGCGTATAGTTTTTCCATCTATCCKCTTATCATGAGAATCTGTCTCTAATACAGGTGATTTACAAGAAGAGAACCATAATTCCAGAAGATCAGTTGGTTCAGTGTTTAGGAAATAAGCTGGAGACTAATGTTACCAGTGCTGAGTTTCTATGTGATGTTTTATGGCTCATCAGGCACATAATGGGATGGTCAGCACTGCTTGGGTGCATGCTAAAGTGCAGTCATGAATTACCTGGGCTACCCCATGGATGGAAAAAGAAGCAACGCCCAAAGCCATGCTACTCCTGAGCAGAGAGGCCAATACATGCCCTCCTGGTGTACAGATAGTGCAGTCAGATGTGACATATCCCACAGGGCTTTCTAGGAGCATCACTTAACCACATTGGGCGGACAAGGCAGTCACCGCCACATGCTGCTTGTCACTGGAGGCTGTTATGATGRAAATGTCTGCATTACGGTAAAGTGCAGAAGTATAAAATAAAGGTCAGAAAGACCAGTGTGCTGTCTCAAATCACCCTGCTCTGGACAAAATAAATGCATCCTCTATGTGTCTATTCTTTTTTTGTAAATGGGGGTGATATTGATTCCTTACCAGGCAAAGATCTTTGCGGTGTAATAGTTACATAGGAGACTCTCAGAAGCTACATTAAATGAAACGCAGATAGATATCATAGATATTTGCTGCAAAAATATTAGGAGGACTGGGGCAATGAGAAAGAGGAAAAACACTGTAAGTATTGTCAAATACTGAACTGAAAGTATCATCTAGCAAGTCATATTAAAAGGACCTATATTTCTATTTAATGAGAAATTAAGTAACATTAATCCTTAGTTAGTGGCTTCTTTGAAATACACTTAACATGTTAGGTTGAGTTTAGGATGAAACTCATGAATCTTTTGCTATTGCTAGCAGATAGATGCTACTAGTCAGGACCATACTTTGAAATATGAAGGCAACTTATTGCTAAAAAGTTGGCTGTGCTCTTTGAGAGACTTTTCTTTTTGCAGAAGAAAATGTTGACAGATTCATGCGTTAGTACCAATATCTTTCTCTCTGTCCAACTGTCTTATATGTATGACTAACGTATCTTCAGTTAATGATTTCTGAGATTCTTTGTTATGTCTTGTCAAACAGTAGGCAGGCAGCATGCTAAACACAGTTTCAGAAATGTATAAACAAATAATTAAGGATTTTGTACATTATTTGTTGAACATATGGCAGAAGAGAATTCAACAGTTCTTCATTAACTAAATACTCTTGATAATATGGTGTAAAGTATGAAACCTACAAAATTTTCTATTACTTTTAAAAATAGTTGTTAGAACAAGGAAATTATTAAATGGTTTACATAGAAAAGTGGCTTAAAAATGAGTTTCTTTGTTTTTTGTTTTTTTTTTTTTTTTTTTCTGATGGCCCTCTTCCAAGACTAAATAATAATAAAGATAAAAAATTTTGTACTAAGCTATGAAATAGATGGCACTGCTGGCACTAAAATTGTTTCTCTGTCAGTTCTGTACTGTTTGTCTGAGAATAGGATGCTGAGGCTCTTGCTTAGATCCTCGTAGTTGTTATGAAAGGGAGGAAAGTGCTTCTGGTAAATCTGCTTCGGTACTTCCAGGCTATTGTCTACTACTATTGTCTAACTACCATGATATTGTCCACACTAGACTTGCGCTGATAGTTCTTCGCTAGGTTCACTCATTCTGAAGGGTTTTGTTGCTTCTGAGAAGGATACATGAAAGTAGATAAGCAAAAGATAAAATCTTATATGCTGCTTTAAATTGGCAAACTACCCTGGGCTGTGATTATTAAACTTTGTCATGGGTCATGAAGTCATGAAGTCGAATAACAGAGAAACATAGAAACACCTTATTAGTGTGGATGAGACAAGTTACTACATGTACATTTTTCTTTCAGGCATTCAGTAATTATTATTTGGTAATCTTCCATAGCAACACAAACTATGAATTCTGCGAGTTTTCTTTATGTCCAGCCTTACTTTTGTATTTTTCTATTAAACTTTTTTTTTCCTTAAAAAAACCCAAAACCAAAACTGAAATGATTTCACAGAAAAAGGACTTTTATTTTTTTCCGTGGGCTGWAGGAGAGCTACTTGGACTTCTGCTGGTGCGTTAAAAATTTGCAATCTGAAGTATAAGTATTTGAAGTCAGAGTTTGGGTGTGTGCAGTCAAGGATACTGAAGGAGCCATCAAACTTTGTCTCTTCATCTTTTAGACACACACTTCTGCAAAGATTCACCATGTTCTAGTATAAAAAGAACAGGACACTTCAATCTCTTTGGTTTTATGTTTGGAGTTGCCCTTTCCCCTTCCCTTCCCCTTCCCCCCTCAGTTGCACCTTCTAACTTCACATGCTTCCATGGACCCTGTAAACCACTGAAATGTATGGTGTAAAGACTTTTAGTACAGAAAACTGTTTCACACCATTTATTTTCATTAGTTTTATCATGTCATTGTCCTATTTTGCAGGTTTCCGCTGGATGACAGAGGAATTGATTCCTTTAAGGAAAGTTAAAGCTTTTAACTTGCTTTTTTCTTATACTGGACCTATGCTTGCCATAAAAGCAAAGAAAAACAGTCATGACTTTTTATAAGGATAATGCTTAATCAAAAGTGAATATCTGGAAAATATAAGGCTATTCACACCGTATGACAGATTCAGCCTAAGTAACCCTACTCCCCCAAAAAAGCCTCAAAAAACACATAAAAACACCCCACCCCCCACCCCCCCCAGCTGAATAAAGACAAAAGTCTAAGTCCTTTCAATAAAAGGAGAAATACTGGCTCTACACAAGACATTAAAAGATTATGGAAGCTTTTAATAGCAATTAATTAATGCAACCTGGAAGCCATTGATAAGAAAAAAAATGAGAACTTTTCTTAAACTTATCTGTAGAAAAACTTATCTGCAGAAAAACTTATCTGCTCTTTGCTATCGTTGAATAATTCATTGAGAATCACACATATTTTCTAAACCTACAGTTTCATCACTCAGGTTAGAAAACAATTCCCAAGCCTCTAAAAATTTAGTATGCTGAGATAAGGAAATGTCTTGTCTTCACTGACGTCAGAGTCTAATGAGGCATTACTTTTGCAGTATAAGAAAACAGAGACAGCAGCCAGTATTTATATGTGCAGGAAAAGAGCCTAATCTCTAGCTGTAATCCTAGGAATATTGCTTAGCTATCTTTAAAGGGAATGACTCTTTTGAGTAAAACGTTGAGGATCAGGGTCATTGAAGGATGCACTCTGTACGTGAAGGACTTGTTATTAAAGAATTTTGTTTCAGGTTAGCTGTAAAAGCCTAATATTGTGAAGTCAAATATCAAATATGTTAAAGACTGCTCTTATTCAAGCATATGAAGTAATTGCTCACTAATTTGAGAGTTCAAAATGCAATTTGTTCCTGAGATTTGGGAAAGTAGCACTATATACATTAGTATTTCTAGTGCTAAACAGAGTATTTTCTCCTCCACAGTTACCCTGTGGAAGAGGACTTTGGAACTACAGATGCTCCTTGCTCTTTGAGGCTGGAGTAGTCCCTATGGAGCAATTTTGTGTGTATTTACTGTTTACGGTGTTTTTCCCCCTCTAGTAAGCTTTAGGATACTTAGCTGAGTCACTTGAATAGACATTGTAAAAGATTTATGTCTGTATTTTCAGTGGTGCAGGGTACAATAGAAAAGAATCTTAGTGTCAAAACACTATTATTACTTACTTTAAATGTTTTACAGAGGTACTGTAAGTTGGTTTTCTGTTTCTTATTGAACAGAGAGAAGATACGGCAGTCTCTTCCAGCTTTAATTTGCTATTTGTTCCTTTTTGGATCATAACATTTTGATTATTAGAAGTAAATTATTGGAGTAGGTTCTTTTTAACTAAAAAAAAAAAATCCTCCCTCTTTTTCCCTCTCAAATAATCTTTAGAAATTAGCCATGTGATATCCCAGAGTCCTAGGCTCTTTTATATATTATCATACAGCTTCTGCAATAGGTGCTTCCTAACATCTTGACACCTCAGGTCTTGTAGGAAGTTCCGATGTAGGGATGCTCTTCCCCAGATACACCTGTCCTGGCTTCTGCTTGGAGTAAGCATTTTAACKCTGTGACAAGCACAAGAGAATTTTGCTTTTTACACAGTACATCCCACTGTGCCCAAGCCAGAAAGAGACCACGCTAGTTCCCAAACTGAAAGCAATACAGCAGCACTATCACACTGCCTTGCTACAAGTTGTACAATGCAATGTACAATAAAATATCTACCATTAATTCCAGTTAATGAACACTTCAGAAGAATGCATTTGTTCAAACACAGTGATATACTGATGTCCTTATACTGATGTTGGGATCAAATATTATCTTCATAGTAAGGGGTAGAATTAAGTAGTAAAAGCTATAATGTAAGCTTTTTTGATGTAGAAAATCTGGTATGGGTCAGATATCTTTCTTACCATCATTATGACTGCAGAAATTGAGAACCCTCCAATATCCTGTATTAAGATTTCTCTTCCTTTCCATTCCACCTCTTCCTATGCCTGCAGAAATAGAGGGTAACCAATAGACCTTAGTTACTTTCCATGGGGAATATTAATTAGCCAACTGAGTAAGTTCACAATGTGCTAAAATTCATTAAAAAGAGTAAGAGATATATTTAAAGCAGAATTTTATCAAAATGCTCTCTCTTTCCTTTGACAGTCAGAACCAGATCCAAACTCTCCAGCTTATAATTATGGAGAAATACAAAGAAAAAAAAATCTTTAATATCTAGGCTACAGAGTTCATGCTAGACATGTGCCCTGATTCCATATAAACATCTGAAATACCATAGTTCTCTTGGCTTCCTAAGCCAAGGAAAGGACGATGTCTTTCCTATGTGTGGTGGGTTGAAAACAGCTAAGTCCCACACAGTTGCTTGCTCACTGCCCCTGCAGTGGGATGGGGGAGAAAATAGGAAGAGCAAAAGTGAGAAAACTCATGGATTAGAATACAGGCAGTTTAATAGAAGAAGGAAGGGGAACAAACCAACAACCTATAAAAGTAATGCAAAGGCAATCACTCACCGCCTCCCAAAAGTAAACTGATGCCCAGCCAGTCCTGAGTAATGGCTCTCTCCAAGACCAAAGCCTTCTTCCTCAGTTTTTATTGCTGGGCACAACATTATACAGATGGAATTTCTCTTTGGACAATTCAGGTCACCTGTGTGGGCTGTGTCCCCTCCCAGCCTCTTGCCCACCCCCAGCCTAATTGCTGGGGGAGCAGAGTGTCAAACAGAGAAAGCCTGGATGTTGTGCAAGTACTGCTCAGTGAGAGCCAAAACACTGGTACGTTATCAACACTGTTTTAATCAGAAATCCAAAACTCAGCACCATACGGGCTGCTGTGAAGGGAATCAACTCCATCCCAGTCAGACCTATCCCAGCATCATGCTTTAGTTATAGATACTTCCTGTCAAGGATCTCTAAAATAATTTTGGAAATGTGTGTGTGAACATATAGAATGACACTGTGGGATACAAAGCCTCTCTTAGGAAAATGATCTATTAGCAGAAGTGTTTATCTTGGGCCTCCTGCTGCTGATTACCTATGTAACTGCAGACAGACAAGTTAACACCAAAAATGAAAACATGTTTAAAGGTATGGATAGATATACAGAGTCTCATGTCTCAGTCCAGACTAATATAAGCCAGATGCAGGACAGAAAACGCTAATCATCCTCTAAGATGTCTTGTTTCTTGATGCAACCTTTTAGATCACGCTCAGTGCAACATCAGTTTAGTGGCCAAAGCAGGGCTGCATCCAGTTTAGGAATCAGGCACAATGGTCGTGTTTGTGGTGCATCAGTCCACGTGAGCGTGGTGCTCTAGGAACCTGTCTGACCTACTGGACTTAATTGTTCTTCAAGATGGATCTGAAATTCCGCCGGGTGGCCAGCACTGAACTTCCTGTGGCACAGTAAGTCTTAGTAGGGTAGACGAGTTGACTGAATTATGAGACTTTCAGACATATGGGTTATTGTGCAGTAACCTCTCTTTTGAACAAACCAGATGA
>JASVER010000072.1:3318569-3342409 GCA_030449065.1 Oceanodroma leucorhoa | reverse complement strand
CCTTCCCTTCCCTTCCCTTCCCTTCCCTTCCCTTCCCTTCTTTTTTTTGAAAACTTTTTCTGATGGTGAAATTTCCATGGAAATTTCCATGTTGTGCCATAAGAGCAGCCTGCAGAAGGTTTGTTTCTATACCATTTGGAGGGCAGTTGCTTATCTCTGCTTCACGGAAAAGACAGATAACTTAGGGATTTACATATCATCTGCTAAGAAGACAAGGAAAGAAGACAGAAACAAAGGGGCTAAGTTGGACATAATTCTTGTTCAAAATCCGGAGGAGTAAAGTACTTAATGGTCGTTTGAGTTTTTTAGAATTTTCTTTGGACAGAGGAAAATAATAAAATAATAATACCCTAATAAAAAAGTGTTATTCTTTTATTTATTATGTCATTATGAAGTACATAATTGATGATTTTGTATTAAATGACTGAGTCAGATCTGCCCCTTGCTGGCCTTGTAAACCTAATTGGAATATGGTCTTTGCATCTATCAGTGTTTTAAGTGTGTTTCCCCCTAAAATGTGGTGCGTATTTCAAACTGAAATTGTAAGTTGTTATTGAATTTATGACAGGACAATTGTGGACAATACACATCCACAGAAATTATACAAACACCGACAAGGACCAGTTATTAACTCTTGCTTACGGGGCAAGCTGCCAGATAGTTTTAAACAAATTGATTAGGCCTTTGCTACGGATGCTGTATTTTGGTATTAACAACCTCAACCGCTGTTTTTTCTTAAACTTGGAAAGTTATTTAGAAAGTGGATTTGGAACTAATATAGCTGTAATGCATAGTCTGTCATGTTTTTCTCAGTTAAATTTCAGTCTTGGAGGGGAAAGATAGGCTGTGTTGATATTTCTGGGGGGATAGCTATCAAGTTGTAGAGGCATATTTAAAGTAAATTCTTGATTTTTTTTAAAAAAAATCAGATACTACTTGAAGAACAAAGTTTGAACACATGTTGAATGAAACCGATTTTGCACAGATCTATTCCCTTTTCTCGGTGAAGTTGTGAAAAGTCTACAAGTTAGCATCATCTCTGGGAATCTTAAGCACAAGGGAAGACATGGAGATGGATGTAGTTTAAACTCTAAGCCATCCTAAACATACACACCTGTGTTAATTTTAATTCAGTTTATCTGAAAGCATCTGATTTTTTAATAATTGCAAATAAACCCAAATTCAGTTACTGAAATATAATATTGCAGGTTTTTGAAGGTAGCCTGAAATGAACTTATGCTATCAGGAAATTCCTACTTCAGCTTCTTTTCTGTTGCAATATGCAGTGGAATATAAATATTATTTCAGCAACCTGAAAATCCCAGAACATACTACTAGTGCCTACTTATTAGGTTTCACACTTGGAGGTTTTCTCATTTCATGAGATTACGTTACTAGAAAAATAAGTCTTTCTACTTTTTTATTCTTCTTCTTTTGTGCAGTTTTCATTTTCTCAGAAGCACTGCAAGCACAACCCACATAAAAAAACCCCCTGTCAATACTGGAAGTTAAAGTCCCTTTTTGCTGTTATAAAATAAAGTAGGATTTCTACCAAATATAATTTTAGTATGACCTTCCCTGTTTTGGAAAGACCCCTTCCCAAAATGAAAYATATGGTTGTATATGGCAGGCCTCTCGGTGCGATTTCAAAGGTCATGACAGACTGTGACATAGATTTAAAAAGTGAAATGAAATAACCAACTTTTATGAAAGGTAATTTTTGGTTAGCATCAAATTTGTATGAAAGACTTTGTTAAGAAATTCTCAAATGCATTATAACCCCCTGTTCACTTTCCTTTGAACATAACTTTTGAAAATAAATACTTTCTGAGGATGTCCTGAGGTTAAGGTAAACAACAAATTGTCTTCCTTTATAATAGCTCTGATATTAAGTATGTTCTGAAAACTATTTGTGAAATAAATGCCCAAACAGCATGCTAGCTAAGAGTTTTGTTTTTATGAGCAAATAATATAATGGGGAGCTTGTTTCCTGATAAATGAGAAAAACTTACTCAGTTAACATAGCTGCTAAGACATATGTTGGTATAACTTTAAGTAAAAATATACTTCATTTGGTATAGCATATGATCTAGAAATTTTAATCCGGTATCTCAGTTCAGCACTCAATTATTCTACTGAAGGTTTTGTGCCTTATTGTATGGATCAGACCATATGTCGTGATCCTGGGGAGTCCACTGCCACTGCTGGTCTAATAAATGAAAAAATTTTGGAGGAAGTGCTTATGCCCAGTTAAAAATGTCACTAGAAAATCAAGCCCTAATTAAGATCACTTTTTTCTTTTGGGTGTGTCTGCAGTATATGYTGAAGCTGTAGGGACAGAGGGTTTAATGCCAAATGAGTTAAATTAAGTAACACAATCAGTTCTGCTATAGCAATGCAGATTTGCCTACAGTGTGCGTGGTAAACACATCCTCATTTATGCTCAGTCAGGAATCTTTATGATGGAAAATCTTTCATGCTTATTTCTTCTCTGTTCTGTCTACATTTTTCTTCTTAACATTTTTATTGACTTAATAATCAAGAATACTTTCTGTATGATATGCTTAATAATGTTAAAGAGTCTGTTAACAGGACCAAACATCTTATTCCCTATTAAATTAACCTTACCTAAGTAAATTACTTTTTTTCCTCAGTTAGTTACATTATTTAATTATTGCAAATCAATATTTCCAACACTTTTTCTTCTGTAGTCTTTATAGGAACCTTAAGTTTCTTTCTTGCTCTGTTTCTTCTGTGTATTCCCCTCTCTGTCTTCTTTGAGATAAATTTGATCAATGCCGATCCACTTCAGTGAGCTTTGGTTTAGGATTGTAAAAGTTGTTTGTCTGATAAATTTTGAATTATTCAAAACATTGGTCCCTTTAATTTTATGAGTTGGCTCAGAAAAGTGAATTTCTATCATTCCACTTGTGGGAAAAACTTATAATGACGTACAAAATATATAGGTTTTGGAAGGAAAACTCAATCATCAAACATTGCTTGTCTTTCAGGATACAGGKTGTACCACAGTGGAGCTACACTTTGGATAATTTGTCAGTTAGAAGCCACCCCATAAAGGTTGGTACCAAGAGCCTCAGCAATTTTCAAACAAGTAAACAAATATTCTCACTGCAGAACTGGGTCTCGGGGTTGATAGGAAATACGGCAGAGGAGATTTAAGAGAAAAATGTAAACTAAACAGTGATGGGCAGAGCTGGAACGTCCTATGCTGTGGCAGAAAATCTCCCCTGACTTCTGCAAGTCTTCACATGGATTTGGGCTTTGACTTAGGAAGTCAGGAAGCTCTGGTAATTTTATCCTAACATGCATAACTGTTGGTAGTGTTCTTGAGTGTAATTATTTAACATTCTTAATTGGGATATAACAAGTGAAAGATAGTAAATTTATTAATAAAATTCAGAGGAGATTATTGTCCTACAAGCACGTGTCCCCCTACAAAAGTTTCTCCAGGGAAGAAAATAATCCTGAAATAATCCTAAAGCAAATCTACGCTACTTACTTGTTCAGAAAAGATAATTAATAATTAGCAACTTACTATGTTGAAACCACTAAATCAGAATGATTTTTACCTGAGAGGAAACATCCTTTCTATTGTCGGAATACACTAATGGTTGCTAAAAAAAAAAAAAAAAAAAAAAAAAGGTTTGGTACAAGTGGGTTTTGCTGTAAATAATTTTTATATACAGTTGTGTGTGTGTGTGCCTGCGCATGCGTGTGCGTGTGCGTGTGTGTGTGTGCATGCACATATGGGAATAACTGCTTACCAAACCAGAAATACAAAAATATACAAAAAAATGTAAGGTCACTGACAGAAAAAGTCAGTAGGTCACATAATTTTTATCAGTTTTACAATGTTTTTAGCAATAAAATGATTTAGAAAAAACATAGATCATTCTTCCACACTTCTCTGTCCCCAGTACATCCATAACTTTATAAGCCTGCAGTATTAGACACTAACATTCCCCTTTTTAGCCAAGGGAGAGAAATACTCACTTGCAGAACATAGTCATCTAAATCATCTAATCTACTTTAGGTTAAATGAGCTTTTAGATTAAGGATGAGATGAATTGTTCCCTTTTTCTCACCATCTACAGTAAAGGAAATCCTGATGGCCAGCTCGTCAGCTGAATTCCAGCAAAATTCAGGACATAGTGCTGATCTGTCAGGTGTTTTCAGATTATTAGCTGCTAAATATGTGATGAGAGCTGAAATTAAGTATCTGTGCATATAGACAGAGAATAGGAAGGTTTTAAAGCTCCTGTAACCCAAGTTAGTGCTCTTACCCTTAGGAGATTTGACTGATGGGCAAGGTCACTTTACATTTAAGACAGAGAATAAGGTTATCATCCTATCTGTGAGTCCCAGTGCACAGAATTTTAAGCTAAAGCATCCCCCATTTTGTTTGCTTTTGAATGTYGTTCTTCAAACTGCAACAGATCCAGACAACCCTAGGGTGAAACAGAGGAAGGGAGCTGGCTGCTACAACCAAATGAAACATGACCAAATAAATGGATGAAAAGTTCATTAAAAGCATTTTAAAACCAAAGATGTAATGTTGTCTTTGCCTCAGAAAAACCCTAAACTTTGTTCTGCTAAAAGCTGGGCAAGCCCTTTGTATGCCTGACCTGATTTTGTTTTTCTCTGAAGCAACACTTACAAGCTTCTATCAGAGAGAGGATACTTGGTTAGATGTGATGAGCTATTTTTATAGCTCATCTTTGGCTTTATTCTTTATAATCAATGTGATCCGGTAAGGCTGTTCTTAAGTTCTTATGTACCCTTTCTTCAATGTACCCTTTCTTCAATGTACCCTTTCAATGGATGTGAATCCATTTCCAGAGCATCTGTATCTGTGTTACAGAGTGGATTCTCCTCGCTGGCMATCTCCCTAAATGTTCACCGTTGTGATATTCATCTCAGTAAAGCATGCCAAAGGCACTTTGTAAGGAAAATCTTCAGTTCATTTTTTTAAGAATCTGTTTTAGSAGTCTCAGGCAAAAAGGACTATTCAAAGCCCATTATTGGCAGGGAGATTTTGTTATTCACTTTATGGGACTTTGATGGGATCAAGCCCTGTACAATAATCTATAAAACAAACTATGGTCCAGCTCTGCAGTCACTGGGAATCAAGGGAGTTTATGAGTTCCCCAGAGGTGTTCAGTATCTCAAAAAAAATCAGACTGAAAATGTTTTCCCTGACTGTAACTTCGGGTTATACTGTCTGAAAGAAAAGCATCAATCATTCTGAAGTGATAGGACTCAACAGATATTTAATACACCTTCCTTTGAAATCTTTGGGCAGGATCCTAAAACAAAAACCCTTTAACTTTAAAAAAAAAACCCTTTAACTTTATATGTTTACCAAAATTTGTATCTGAAGAAGCAAAAGCAAAGGCAAAAGGAAAAATGAAACAACAAAAAAAAAAAAGCACCACAAAAACAACCATCCTAGAGAGGGAAAGGAAAGCTGAATGCTGAAAGATTTTTAAAAAGGCCATTATATCATTACTGAATTCTTGCTGCTTTTCTAATTAATCGGAAAATCAAAATCTTGAAGGTAAAATCTAAAAAATCCTTCTTAAATTCCCTTTMTCTGGACTGAGGGTCCGAGATTCTTTTCTTTGTTTCTGAGATGGAATTAATGACTCCAGCACATTTCACATTTTAGGTTTGGTTGATTGTTTTAGAATATCAAACCCTGAACTTTGGAGATATTTTACTTACTGTCAGAACAACATTTGTTGAACTTAACATCTATCACATTTACTTGAAAGTGTTTTGCATTAATATTTGTTCTCTTGATGTCTTTGCTGAATTAAAYCCATTTGGCTTTAGGACTTCTTCTGACATTTTATTTTTTCTTTTGCAGGATATTCTTCCATGAGAAAGAGCTTATTCTAAATGAATGCATGATGGCTTGGAATGAAATTAAAAATTAAATACCTAATGTGCTTCAGGCATGATTACCCCACCCTCAGAAATCCTCCTGTTCTCAGCTCACTTAYGTAAATATCAGAATGATAACTTTTCCTCCAGTAATTTAAAAGAAGAAAGAAGATTTCACAAGTAGGACATATACTGATGAGTCTCAGGTCAGCAAAAATTAGTCTTTGTACATCTCATTTTGCCTGTAATCCTAGGAAATCTTGTCCAGTCAAGCCCAATCTGTTTTGCATTGTCTTTTGTTTCATGTCACCTGCCTCTACGTCCTTTCTGCATGTCTGCTCCCATCCTCTTTGCTTTGCTCCATTTCTTCCTCCCAGTCTCAGTCCCATCGGTAACCAGCAATGGCCCTCACTGCAATAACTCTTTCTTATAACCTGTTCTTCCATCCTCTCATATTTTRCAGTTCCAGGGTTTTTTTGTTGTTGTTATTTTTTGCTCTCCCCACCCCTGTTTGCCTTCCTCTGTCTCGTGCTGGTTGGGTTTAGCAGGAGAATATTGGAAGCAAGAAAGGACAGTCTCACTGCTCTCATTTCTGCTGTGAGTAGCAGCTGCTGGGAAGGTCCTGCTACGTTATCGCACCCAAATCTGTAGCATGGGCACGGCAGGTAAAATCTCACAAAGCATGTGTGCTGGGACCTGCCACTAAATTTACCTCTGCTGTCCAAGTCTGTCGTACAGGTAGTGGAGCAAGTGTCGACACATTGTCTGCTCCAAACTAAGCATCAATTCCTGCTGCTAATTCTGTCAGCATAGACTGAACACAGGGTTTCAGCTCTTTCCCACTAGTTATTAAATAGCACACACACTTTATGTATGAGAGCTACAACCTTTCAGAATGGTCAGACGTGAAAGTTTTTCCACATATAGATATACTTCTGTTGCCCAGATCAACCATCTTGCTAAATTTCTATGTTCTAACCCAAATAATGGGGTTTCTTGGGATCAGATGACTTGAGAAACTTCTACTGTGGGCAAAGCCATACTTCCTCCCTAAACTTATTCTTTGAAATTATGGTTACTTTTGGACAAAATCTTAAAATAAGAAAATACTCAGCTTGAGATGACCCAACATGGAAAATTTCTGAGTGATTACAGTTGCGTAGACTGGTCATATTATGCATTAAGGAATTGGCTAATGGAAAGTGTGCTAATTTGCCCATAGATCCCCCTATTGCAAGATACCTTTACTTCTGCTATGTGCTAGTCTTCTGGTAATGTTATGCTATTGAGAAATGTATATTCAGATGAAATTTTGTGTTCTATATTTCAGTGGTTTAAAGATCCAGAATATATTCTTTGCCATTTCTGGTATGAAACTTTTAAAGTTAGGCTTCAAATTCTTCTCCAGGATATTAAAATCCTGGAGAGTAAGTAAGAAAATGACCAATTTCAGGCATGCTGTTATGAAAAGAAGGCAAGAYGAAATATTTTAAGCTTTCAACTGTAACTAATTACACAACTTTGAAGCTTTATAGATCCATTTTTAGATATTATCCCAGGAATCAAAATCTTAATAAATTTCTTTAAAGCTTGTTAATCCTAAAGAAATTAAAGATCTTTGAGTTTTTTGACTTGCAACTGGTTTTTGCTTTGCCACAACAAGACAGAGTGATAGCTTAATTCTTTAAAAGAAGGAATGATATGCTTTGGATGAATCTTGTACTGGATTTTATAGGTAAAACTAGCTTTTGCTAGCATTTAAAGTAAATAATCTGAAATGTCCTTGATTTTCTCTTGTACTGTTTTTATAAAAGTATGATTTGGAAAGCACCCTGCTGATATGCGTAAGGATACAAGAAAGCAACAAGGCTCAAAGTGTGGGTATATAATCAGAATTCAGTACTTACATAATTATGTTTTTCTTTGTTAAGTACTTTGAACTCTGCAAATAAGATTGCAGACTAGATGGTGATGTTGGTTTGATATTATTTTTCTTTTTTTTATTAGTGTTTAAAGCACATTATATTCCTCCACTATGGATAGTTTAAGTTTATGTCCTCTTGCCATTCTAAATAGCACTACTGAAAAGTTTTCTTCTTTTTTTTTTTTCTGAAAATATAAAAATATCTTGATTATGTTCTTAGTAGCAGCATTTATTTCCATCATAGGTTTACCAAGAGAACCACCTGGGGGATCCAAATGTGTGATTTGCATGTGCATATTAAAAAGATGCCCGGTCCAAAAAATAAAAGCTTTCAGTTTACTGTATATAATTAATGTGCTGCTTGATTTTCATAGTGATTCAGCTTCAATATAGGCATTTGCTGCCGAAGTAAATGATAAACTTTCCACTGACTCCAGAATTCAGACTACTTGGAGCACCCTTGAAAACTCCATTTCATGCACGCTGAATAATGCAAGAGATCATATCCTGTGAACCGTTGCCTAAGCCCAGCTCCCACTGCTGGTAAGAAAAACTTTGCTTTAAAGAGTCTCACAARCAACTTGAAAGAAAAGGGAAGAAGGTCAAGCTTAGGATGAGAAGCAAATTAAAAAAACCAACCCCTCACTTAAGAATCTTAGACATTTTTCTTGTTGTTCAAGGCAGTAACTTTTATAGACAAACTTTTTGGGCTCCTTTTTTTTTATCTTTTCTTTTTTTTTTTTTTTCCCCAAGTCACGTAGCAGGATAAAGACATGTTTGCCTCATCCTTAAAGGTTTAAAGCTAAGCCTTATTCACAATCATTACTTCGGAAAAGTTCTACTCTCACAAAAGCCTTATTGCCATAAAAGGCCTGATAGAGGATCAGGCCCTCATTCTGTAGTTTGTACAGCACTTTTTCTTTACTAACTATCTAGGTAAGAGAGGACAGACATTAATCTTCTTGCAGGTGTGAGGTGTCTTTCCAGCTGGGTGGGTGATTTGTTTTGCTGGAGTCAGAACCTCCTGAAAACAGACTTTTGAGCGTAAAAGTCCTTTAATGACCATTCAGCAGAAATCCAGAGCATCTTGTGGCTAAGTAGTCAAATGTGCCTTGCCCTCAATTTCTTATAGGATTATTGGCAAAACTCTGTATTTCTTATGTGTGCCAAAGGGTTTGTGGCTTAGGGACACACCATCTTCATTTTGCTGAACTTAGTTGTGGTAAGGCATGCATGTTTTTTTCTGGAGTCCATTTTGAATAGTTTACCTTGTTTAAGCTTACACTTAGGTCAAGTTGAAGAGCTATTGAAAAATATTGCTTTTAGAAAGCTGTTGAACACACTCCAGTTCACTCTCTTCTTCYCTTTCTGAGAACAAAATCTGTCCTTGCCAGGTTACCTAGAAATTCTTTCAGCATTGAGGAATTCATGCGCTATTAATAGTGGGTGTAAAATGGCAATAGTTTCTGAGTTATTATCTGTAAAGACATAAATTACTTCAAATATCTATAACTAATGCTAAAATTTATAAAAGTAGAGAAACCAACAAAAATATCTTATAGTAAATAAATGTTTGATTTCATTAATTAAAATTATATTTTGAATTAATTTTTTGTTAAGTAGCTGTATTTCTTTGAAAGCTTTTCTTTTCTCCTCATGTATTTCAAAATTTACTGAGTACCAAATGGGAATTGAAGCCCTTGTGCTAAACATTTTTTAACTTCACAAACTGAGTGGACTGTGCCTTGAAGAACTTCCCAATGAGCTAGCAAATTTTGACAATGTTATCATAAARTATGCTGAAATATTCCCCCCCCCCAGCAGATTTATAGCACCACTACAGCACAGGAGTGTATCCTCTATGTAGCGAGGTCCTTAAATATGCAGGACTGTCACAGGTGCTCTCATATGTCATTTCCATCCATAATAATTATAAGGGCTATGGACAGGGGAAAAATGAAACATAAATGACAGTGATTCCTTTCTGCTCCAGCAATTCCTTACTTTACAGTAAATCCCTGGGGCCCTTAGTAAGTAATTCAAGATAGGTAAGTGTGGGRCGAATGGACCAGCTGTGTTATTTTGGGGTAGCATCCTTATCCTATGTTGATAGCCCAGGAGATGTCACTATTTTGCATTGCATCTTTTCATAGGACTATTTTTCCACCTCCCTTTTTTAAGTTGCACTTGAGTCTCTGACCTCATATTTCCTTAAGAAATCCAAATCCAGATAATATCGCTGTCAGAACATTTTAGGCTTGGTAGATTATTTCTGTGATTTGTAGTACAAAGCSTGTAACTAATCAAATTGAGCTGCTTCCTCCCAGCCCTCACGCAGGGCTGCACGTAGCTGTGTAATTAGCACGGGCACGGTGTACCCCCGGAGAGCGGGTCAGCGCCGTGTGGTGTGCCTGAGGGGAGGCAGCGGCATGGGACGTCAGCGTTTAGATGTAGCTGCATGTTGAAAGATGCAGGAATCTGCTTTCCTGGACAGGACTGGGATAAATGAGTCAACCCAATTCGGCTGTGCTCTCTTGGAGCTTAATACATAATGTGCAGCCTTTACCTTCAATATAAATTGTGTACACTTGCAAACTGAGCTCTTTTGGTGCTATGCCGCTGCTTCAGACAATTTTGGAGAAATAGATGGATGTTAATTTGACAGCCCCTGTATCTCTGTCCTCATTAGAGATTTCAAAATGTTCTTTGTCAGGGGATGACTGATTAAGTAGTAGCATTGTGAATGTGCTGCAGAGCTAAGAAAAAATTGATTGGCCTGACCCAAACATTCGATTCTTCATTTAGGTCAAGCCTTTGTTGGAGATTGCCATATTTTGATTAACTTTTTCTCATTAATTTGTATTTTCATAAATCTCTGCACTTCGAGGTTCCCTGTAGATCCCCAGGCAGAGGTGTTAGTCACATGAAAAAACCTCGACCTTATACTTCATCTAACCTGAAATTAAAAACTAAGTAGATTTGGGTGAATGCTAGTGCTGTATGCTAACTTCTGTTTGATACTAAACGTACCGCTGTGCCCAATACGGAACCTCCTGTGGTTCTGAAGCAAAATTCTTGTTTGTCTTTGCTGGAAGGATACCAGAACAATTAATTTAAGCACATACTCTGGACAGTCTCAGGGTTTCTCTTTTAAACTGTTCAGTTTGCCACCCTGTTACCAAGATTCTAGGAATTTTATTTCATTTACTATATGGAAGTTTAATTTTGCTCTCAATATTTGGCCAAGTTGTTTTTGCAGCTACTTCTGAAATCAGCAGGATTGCATACCTTTCTTTGAGGGTGGTTTTGGCTCTTCATAAGTCCCCCTTTTGTTGTTGTGGAAAATGAAGACATTTTAAACACTAATAAAATATAAGTAATGTAATAAGCAAGCCAATTATAAGGAATGTTAAAAGGACATTCACTAATGGACAAAGAAAACGCCTGCCAAATTTTACCCTGACATTTATTTTAATAACAGAGCAATATTTTTTTTTCAAAAACATGTTTCCAATAAATAGCTCGACAAATTTTAACAGCAATGACACCATTCCACTAAAAATATTTTCTAATAAAATCTAACAAATGTTTACCAATTTTGCAGGTTAACATAAACCAGTGAATTAACAATTTGTAGGAGTTTCACTGAATTAACAAATTTATAATCTACCGTTAATATATAGCTGTTGATTAAGTTTTGTGAATATAGCCTGTAAAAACTCCCTTTTCCCATGAAATGATTAAAAAGTATTCACAAAAGTAGTACATAAGACATTTTGGAGGTCTGTTTAGTTATTTCCCTCAATTATTTTCGGAAGTGACAGTAATGAAAACGGATGACAGTAATAAAATGGGAATTCTCACCTTAGAAAGCTTTTATCTTGTGGAGAATAGATCAGAGAAAAATAAGCTAAGAAACAGGGTTTTGTAAACATTGATCAGTATGTAAATATAGAAGTTAGGCACCAGACCCAATATTGGAAGAATAAACCAATACGTTAAACCAATGCTTATACGTGGCAACAGATAGATCCTACCACGTTGGGGTGAGTAGCTCTCTGCAGTGTCATCTTCTCCAGAGGGTGCTTACGAATGATTTTGAGGTCGGAAAGGAAACAGAAGGTGTGGAAGTCTGTCATTAAGCTGATGGTCTTCACAGGCCATTTGAAGGAAAGCTTGTGTCTAGCCTGGTGTCTTGGTGGGTAGCTCTGGGTAAGGTGGATCCTGTGTCTGCAGGTAGTAGCGGGTTCCCGGTTGCATGGTGACACATTCTCGTTTTCCCCAGCTGTCTGCAAACCTGTGGTAGTTATTAATAAGCCTCACAATTAAAGGCATTTAAAGTCATTCTGGTGCAAAAATACATGGTATCCAACATATATCTGCAGCTTAGTGTATTATGACATGCTATTTACTTCATTCACAAGCATAAATTGATTTGTACACCTAATGGGTGAAATGGGGAAGAACCATTTGGGGAAAAATGGTTTTCAGTCTCTAGTAGTATAGTTTTATATGATCAATGTCAAAGCAATAAGTCTGTCTGAAAGAGCAGTGGGCCCTGGGAGTGCTAGAGTCTAAGCTTTTGTAGACCAACATCTGCTTTCTACTGGATAAGACCCTAAGCTGCTTATTTTGGCTGATGTTTTAGTGTTTAATCTGTTTTGCTAAGGAGCTCTAATAGAAATGTTAATATTTTGTACAGATCATACCATGGTACTTCTTGCAAATAGCTGGAAAGCCCAGGAACATGTCTGAAATGAAGTTCCTGGAATTTTCTGAACAAGACAGAAGGCCATCTTAGAAGAAATTTTTCATCAGTATTGAAAATTTATAAGAATTTTCCCATGCACAGTCTATGTGTTATAATGGATTAACACATTAGTCTCTTACCTCAGAAATTTTGGAGGTTTTATAGTCTGGGTTAATGAACAACTGAAATGAGTTCAATGAACTTGATATCTTTCTAGTGCAGAACGATGCAAAGTTCATAATCACGACATGATCCTACAATACCAGGGAAAATATATTTGAGGAACGCAGTGTACCAAGGAAATTGGGAAGGAAAAGCATAAGTAATTTTGACCAATTTAAAGTTGCTATTTTCTGCGTTCTTGGATTCCTGGTATGAGACTACCAATGGATGCTTTTGCTTTAAACACTACATTTCATTTGAAAGGGAAGGGAAGACTTCTTCTGCACTGTTTTTTATTAACCTTGATGTAAAATACAAGTTATAGTAGTCAGATTGTTGGAATCATGGCCAGTGATTGCTTTAGAACAAATGTACAAGTCATATGTGCATTTTTGGAGTAAAAAGGCAAAGAGTGCACGCTATTTCTAGTGAAGACATTAAGATTGACAGGAAAATATGGACAAGAAAAAGAAGAAATTGGTTTAGAGTAATTAAAGTTTAAAGGAGAATGATAATCAGAAACTGTTTCTGTGTTACATTTGGATCTAAAAGTCTATGGGTCTCTAGAACTGGTTTGGTAAAAGTTCTTTTTTTTTTTTAAATTTAAATACAATCCATTGCTAAGCAATGGCATTCAAGATCCGTTTTATTGAAATGGTGGAATGAAAGGAAGGCAGGATTTTGGCATTAAAAGTTATAATATTTAAACATCCAATTTTGCAAAGGAAGACAGAACTGGCTGTGGTCACTGGGGTAAAAAGACTTTTTCAGATATTCAGAAAATAGAATAACGCAATTAATTTACAGTCAATACCACTCAGAAGAGGTATTGTGTGTTGGTTGTATCAGCACAGTATGTCGAGAGCCTATTTCTTTTTCGGATTAGTTTTAGTCTTGTGCAGCTTAACAACATTGCAGTAGATGCAATAGATTGTTAGTTACGCTTCTTCTGAAGTTTATGCTCTGGTGATATTTTTACTAACACATGAAGAAACAATATTGAAGCCAAATAAAGAAATCTCCTGAAATTAATGACAGTCTTTCCAACTAATTTCACTGGGCAGTATCGCAGGCTGTAAAGTTTTACAGTCTGATTGTCTGCTCTTGCACATGTATAAAACCAATGTAAGAATGTGGAACTAGAACGCAGTGGATATGACAGTGTCCAAGAAACGTAGATTCGTACTCATGCGGTGCCAGCAGGTGTAGAGACCTGGACAGAAAGAATGTACTACCATAATCCATTTCAATATTGAGAAGCAATGAGAAGTCTTGGGCACTACTTTAATTTCTAAAATCTTCTAGGTTTTTTTGGAAGTGCAGATAGCTTTAACATTTTGATTGAAAATAAATTATCCTGGGAAAGAAATTGACACTTGCATGATGAAATACACACTGTTTTTCAAATAACTGAACTATCTCATTGAACATCAGAAACATTTCCTGGCCTCAAATTTCCATTTGGCTAATGACTCTTTCAGCATAGAGTATGACTAAAGCTGTCACTGCAGCAACTATGGTAATACATCAATAAACAATGTTTCCCTGTTTTTGCTAGCTTTACCAAGTGAAATGAAAAGATCAGTAGACTAATCAAGCTGCTATTGGTAGAATGAAAATTCACAAAATATATACAGCTGGAAAAAAATGGGAATGTTCTTTAAGGGCACTTACTTTCTTGTACTTCTTGAAAGAAGAGCTTACACCTAACAAATACATTTGTGCAAAGTTTGTGACTCTCAAAGACCAAAAGAATGTTGTTTTTTAGTGAACATAATATGATTTTTGTATGTGATCACACAAATAATGTTTTATACATTGATCTGTGGAAGGCAACATAATACTCTCTCAGATCTTCACAAGCTCTGAAGTGTAGAGCTGTGAAGTGTAGAATCACAAGCTGGACAGTGTGGAGCTGTACCTATTTATACCAGCTGCGATCTTGTCCAGATTATCTTTCAGCTCTAGAAACTAGTGAAACATTAAGATTAAACCTTTTTGAGTACATCTCCAAGGACATTTTCACTTAAGATTCAAAACCAAACCACGTAGTATACACACTATAATTTTCTCTAAATTACTTCCTACTCAGACTGGCATGAATGAATTGTTAATTAAATAAGGGAAAATTTTCAGATGTTCTAACACATCTAGATTACTTAGTAGTGATTACATCCTTCATTGACAAGTTCAGTTTCCAGTAGATGAGGGGCTCACCTTTCAGTTTTATTTGACTGTTTAAAAATATTTAATTAATTTTTGTTTCTGTAACATTTTAAGTTACATTTTCCAAAACTATGGATTATGACTAGCAAACCAAAAATAAAAAGTGTATTTTTGATGAACATAATTCATGAAGATGTTTTCTACGTAACAGATTGATGTATATGACCATGAAAATGTACAAATACAGCCTTAAACCTACAAGCTCCTAAGTCCCTCGAATTTATAAACACAGTCTTTTTTCACTCTCCAAATATAAGACATTTTTGTAATTTCAGAAACGTTCCTGAATATACACACTTATTTTGTCATATCCCCGTCCTTACTGTCAGCAGGGATGTTCTCACCAGCTCAGTCCTTTGTAATTTGTTATTTCAGTCACTTGCCCAGGGGCTCACCCCATACCACTGGCCTATTTTGTGTGTTCCCAGGAATCCATTCACAAGCTGTTAAAAAGGGATGATGTTGGATTTAGGAGTCTGAATAAAGTAGGGCAGAGATTTCTGCTATGTAGGCAGAACAGCTGGAAACATGGGCAAAAAAAACCCCAACGATTTACCTGATCTTACAAGCAGAAGCTGCATGCAACTAAAAAATAGGCGAAGAATATTAGTGATTGACCACATTATATGTTAATGAAAGATGGGGAATCTGAAGGTGAAATGTTGACTTTTTTTCAAAGAAATAAAGGGAAAATAATGAATTACTTTCTCATATTAGGAAGCATAGGAACAGACTATAACCAACAGACTGGTTCTCCAATAACCTCTTTGCTTCCCATACACTTCTTTTCTGTCCCATTATACTTTTCTGTCTTTTTCTTGGGATGAACACAGTAATAATTCCCTTGTGGATTTTTAGACATGTACAACCCTTATCAAAAAACTTTCGAGAGATGGGGCATATTACTGGTCTCTTTGTCTCCATGGTAAGCAGTATGTTGGCTGTTATGTCTGAGGAGGTACAGAAATAGAATACACTTCCAGTTTATAAAAGGATCATGCTTCTCTTAAATCATAAAAGTTATAGTGCTTTTTGCGCAACTTTTGAGTTTCACCAGGCTTCCATTACATTCATGAATGAGCTAAACCGCGTAAGTGCATCCTTATGCACAAACATACATGTTTGGATTTTGATTGTGTTTTAAACAGGAAATACATTGTTTAAAAAATTGCATTTTAAACAGGAAATACATTRTTTAAAATTACTTTATTTAATGTTTAATGAGATATTATTTAAAGAAAGGCCCTTTGATGCTACATTTTCAGTAGCAGAAAATGCTTACAGCACGGCAAGGGAAAAGAGCTTGTGACTATGGGATGTGTGTTCTTCAGAAGCTAATGTGGTCAAACTGAATACTTGAGTGCTCTCATCTCCAGCATTGATCAGGTCTCATCTCCAGCATTGCTCAGACTAATTTACAGTCTCTTAAATTTAGAGACTGTAAATTTAAATTATTTGCAATTTAATTTGTCCATTTTGTTATACAGAGAAGAATACTTGCCTTTCATCAAGAAAGAAATACGAAATTCATAGCTGAAAGTTCAAATAATGAATAAGAAGCAGAGAACTCATGTCACATATCATATTCTACTTGCAAAGCTCGTCAGTGTTCTAACAAGTTTATAATCTCACTTATTTTTGGAAAAAAAAATATTTTCTAAAAGGTTTCAATAACTCAACTATTTACTTGGGATCATACATTGTACTTTTGCATTATAATTCTTTTATGAATGTCTTCTAAAATGTTTCATAATATGTGTTTGACAATAGTGATGTTATTTCATGTCTAGGTACTTGCTGACCTTTCTCCTGCTAATGGAATAATACAGACTTGTCAGGTATTTCTCATACAGATATGCTGACTCCTTATTTGATGGCACATTTTGAACAAACACACAGGTATTCATTTTTAGTGATGGAGAAAATCGGATACACTGCTTATTCTTACCTCTGATTTGGCAAATTAGTGCCACCTTTTGCATCTTGCCTATTAGCAACATGGTTGTTGGTGACTTGCCACAACTACATTTAATATACAATTAATGTTAATTTCGGGGCTTCTACTTATATGAAGGCTTATGGTCTTGAAGAATATTAATGAATAATATTTTTTGATATTTCTACAACTTCAGCTCTTTTCAGAGATGATTGAAACTGGGATAAAAGTAAGTTTACTCAGTTAAACAATGATTCCAGTGTTTCATTTTAAAATAACACCACTTTGATATTGATTAAGTCTTTCAATTCAAACATTCATTCGTCTTCCCTTTCAATCTTCTTTAAAAAAGATCTAACTACTATTCTATTCTAAAAAATAAACATACAAAACCCAAGCACTCTTGCACATCTGTCGGATATGTTTTTTGAAAGTAACTATTTTAGAACCATATTTTAAGAATCAGATTATATGACACCTGTTCTCAGTAATACCTTATTATCTGTAAAGTCCCTTAGTATTACAGAGGAGTTAAACTACCTTTTGAAGTGAATGACAAAATCTGACCCTTCATTTCTGATACAAATAAAACCACAATACAGCTTATCAGTTCTCCCTGAAGTTAATTTGAGGTTTAGGCCATAAAGAGGAGGGGGGGGGGGAAGAAAAAAAGAAAAAAAAAAGAAAAAAGCACTGGGCTGAAGAGAGCTAATTTCTTTCAGGCTTTCTCTCTGCATGGGAGATTTGATAGCATGTACTGTAGTTTAAAAGTCTGAGTAAATGCAAATGAAGGAGAAACTGGGACATCTGGATATAAAAGTATATTATGTAGTTCCAAGAGGTCCAGTGGCACTTGTGTTGTGTTTAATCAAGTAGAACAAAGTAGATATTAGATCCTGGTAGACTATTTTGCTTAGCATTCTACAAGTTGTATTTAAATCTCAGTGGCCTGAATGCTAATTAATAGAACAAATTAATCTTTTTGACCCAAAGGAAATTTACAAGCATGTTCTTCTTACACTTACAAGGGTATTTATGTAGGCTTTCAATGGCTCCATTTCAAAGACTGAGTAAGAGACGTGTGACAGTCCCAAATCAAAATTAGGAGGAATCAGGTTTTAATCAGTGAGGTTTTTTAGAATGTAATTGTTAGAGTAGAGCAAGGTTGCCACTCAATCCAGTGTCAAAACAGTCTGACATCTTGGAGGAGATTATGTTCTCGGAAGGAAACCATTTTTTTCCCATTGAAGTTTGTAAATCGATACTGTTCTTTAAAAGTATGCAGAGGTTTTCCTAATGTGTTTTGTTAATGGAGACAAGGCAAATAAGATTACAGTGGATGCCAAATGGAAAAAGGGGTCTGAATGTGAAGAAAAGGAAAATGCATTCTGGCTGTCGAGGTACAAACTCAAAAAGTGAGGGCATTGTGGGTGAGAATGAGAGCTGAGGTGTGCATTTCTGAAATACACAAAAAACCCCCAAACCCATCCCAGAGCTAGTTAATGGGAAATGTTCCAGAAGAAGTCCTTTTAGCTGCTACGTGTTGGGTTGGGGGGAACAATAAGGACCTCTGCAGAGCAGAAAGGAGACATATTTTCACTGACAGAGGCCTTTGAAAGAATATTTTTGCACGGAAAAAAATGTTTGGATTATTTTATACTTGAATTAAGAGATTTCTTAAAGCATGAGAAAAGCTGTCCCAAATAAATGTTTACCTCATAAATGCACTGATTTTAGATTTGAAGCCCTGCTCTCCAAAGACATAGCCTTGCCCACTTTGCTTTTTTAAAGTGTCATAATATAACAGAAAATGTCAGGTTTACCTTCAGTATTTTTCCGTACTTTTCATGACTACATGTGTACTCATTGCTTCTCAGGAAGAACCGGTCAGGTTATGTATTGTTTGTTTGATCATTTCAGAAATAACAACAAAAGTCTCGAGACCACTGCCAGCAAGCAAAAACCTGTGTGAGGCTACCCTGGGGTGAGTGAATCCTTCACTCAGAGACAGACCAGCAAGAGACAGGCAGCAAAGCAAACACAAGGAAGCAAACAGGGGGTGGAGCAAGCTTTGCGTTCGGATCTGTCGTTGTACTTTAGCATCTTCATGCCTTTACTGCTGTCAGCTCTTCTAAGTGCGGTCGCAAACTCTACTCAAGTAATGTTCTGCCTCAGCACTGAGCTGTGCAACTGGCCAGTCGTAAGACCACTTCTCTGAGAGATCTTTCTGTCCTTCCCTCAGGATCTTTGAACGTGAAAGCTGTGTTAGACTTCCTGGCTGCAGACCATGGTAATAAATCATCTCACAAAGGCAGATCCATGCAGATCCATCCATCACTTTTCACTGATCCAAATCCATCTGTTTTGTCATCCCAGAAATGTGCAGGATTCTCATCTCTGAAGGGTTGTAACATAAAAACTGCAAAAGTTTCAACTTCCTTCCTGACATTATTATTACTGTTGAACAACACAGAACAGCTTTATCTTAGCACCATTTGGGATTCTGCCCTCCATCTTGCATGCAAAGTCACATGTGCAGGCATGTTGCCTAGCTATCCTCATTTATTTTGTTTTGGGGATCAGCAAGGAAAAAAATTTGTCACTTTAGCTTGGGTGTCAGGAGAGACTGAGGAAGTTCCCACATAGGCGATCAAGACATCTTTTCAATAAAAAATTCTACATTTTTCACTGGAAAACAAAAGTGGTCAAGTAAGGACACTTTACTATCAATACTGAATCTCTGAGACCCAAAGCTTGATAGTGTTTATCCAGCCAGGCAAGGTTTACAGCTGACCAGGCTTCTTCAAAAATCTTGCATTCTTTTTGGTCTAAATCGGTGTGTGCTGATGGTAGTGAGCATCCAGAATTGGTACACGAGCACATTGCCTGCCCTGGGAACAGATGTAGCATAGAAACAGCCTGCCTGGGGAGTCTCCAGGTACATGGCGTGCTTCTCTGACCTTATGAATGCGTGTCTAAAATGTCAAGGGTTTTGATTTACATCAGTAAAAACGAAATCAGGAAATCAGCTCAATACAACCTGTACAATATGACCCAGAAGAAAATGGAGAAGAACCATAATTACCTTATTTTAAGTTTTTCCTACTAAACTGATACTCATATGTAATTTATTGGTAATTATTGAAAACCATTCTCTGTGGGATGTTTACAGGTGAAAGAAAAATGCAAGTATTTTTTTCTAAGTCTGGCAGAAAAAAACAATCAGTCTGAAATCTCACCCTCATGAAAAAGCCATATCCAAAACATGGATTTCAGTTTATATCATAAAAAAACCCACAGCTGGGATTTACATTGGTCATACCTTTCTAACAACTGTGCTAGCTGTCCCCTGCCCTAAGCTGTATACACATACTGTACAGCATGTAGTCTCTTCCTTTTTCCCAAAAATGTGACCCTTCTGAGTGGTGCAAAAATGCTAACTGAGAAAGATCTTGGCCCAGTGGATCTCCTGAAACTCTGTTTAGAGTACTGTGTCATTAAAACACCACCCTTTTCTTCCATTTAGTTTAAAAGACTACAACATATGAAATGCTGTGGGAGGTTTTTTTTGTTTCTTTCAACTGCCCCAATCAAGTAAGATTGCTGATCATATATCCCAATATTATTTAACTCCCTAGCTTCCCATGGCAGTTAGGTGTCTGGCTGCAGCTCTAGCAACAGAGTCTGCTCGGGTAACATTTAAAAAATACACCACTCAGCAGTGATGGCACAAAAGCAGTCATTCATGGTACGGAGCTCCTCAGCCAAGCAAGCACTTTTACAAGGCATTTTTATCATTATTACTATCTGGATACGCCACCCTAACAGAATGTAGCAAAATAATTAAACTGAGCAGGCTGCCAAAGTACATGCCAATTAACTTTGGTTAACTTCCTCCAGCATTAGCCTATGAGAGGGACATCGTTTGAAATAATTAGGCATTGGAGACCTCTAAAAGTTCATCAACTTGTTCAATGCTTTACCTTCGCTGAACACTTCTGAACCTTAGGGATCTTCTTGAACTCTGCTGCTATCACTGGCCTTTCATAAGAAGGTGTTCTGGAAAAAGCAGGGATCGCACATTCGTGTCAAGTCACTTGCTCAGATGAAAGTGAAGGACATTGAGCTTTACAGAGGACCAGCAGGATCAAAATCGGCATAGTACTAATGTAAACCAACACAACAGGCAGGTTTCCTTCAATCCAGGAAAACAGCTTGCACTTACACAAGGAAAGAATGAAAAAAATACTTATTTAAAAAGAAGCAAGGCAAGTGTCTCTTAACACATTGAGCAATATGCTTCTTTATGACGCAGCTAATTCCTCCAAGCCTTGTCCTCTAGTCCCACAGAAGTCAAAGGGAATTTTGCTAATCAACTTTATAGGTGGTAGTTTTTTACCTTTGCTGGGGGAATGCTGTGATTTAAGACAGCTGCACTATAGCTGCGGTCATTACTCTTCCCAGAAAGAGAGAGTAGTAACCTTCTTCCCTTCCCTGTTCCTCGAAAGGATATCTACCTTTTAGATGTCTTTCATAATCACTGTTGAATCTGTTAAACAAGAGGTAAAAAACCCCAACAAACAACAACCAGTGCAGACAGACCAATTCTAGGAAACCAGATATGCCTTGAATATGCAGACAAAAAATCCAAACCAGCGTTAGCCCATCTATTGACACTAACCAGTTCAGTATCTYTCGCTTTGGGTTTCAGTGTAACCATTTTTTTCAAACAATCGGGATTTTCACTCATAAATTTGTACATGTGTTGCCTTAAACAGCTTAGTGGTATCCTGCCTGTTATGCACACGGTGTAACTCTCTTCTGTACCCAAACCACCAATTCAAGAGTCTACTAGCTTACGGAATCACTCATATGTCTTCTAACATTTGCACAGCCACCTACTCCAAATCAACACTCAGCCCAGAAGAAACGTGCAACACTGCTGTATGATCCCTCAGCTTTTGAAGATGGGGAACAACGTACTGTTTTACTGTTTTGCTGTTAAATTTTTACAAAGATAAGCTTCTGCATGTATCTGTCGCTAAGTGTAAAAGAAAACAACTGAAAAGTAAAAAGTTCCCAACTTTGGCAGTGCATTAGTATCATTTTTTAATCAGTTCATGTGTATGGTCACAAGCTGAAGCAGTCTTCACACAAGTTCTGCGTTAATTCCTCTTAGGGTGACCTGGCTCCAGACCAGGACATTGCACCAAGGAAGCATGAATATTCCGCAGAGCTGACCTTGGAGATGTGGCTCTAATTTATTGTAGTAATAAATCTGAATTTATTCAGCATGTCCACCTCTTCCAATTGTTGCACAACCCTTGGGCTCCTTATCGTTGGCCTTATCCTCCCCTCCCCTCCCAAGTGCATACCATTCCCAAAGAAAGTGTGCCTCTTTCCCTGATTCCAGTTTCAAGGCCTTAGAGGTAAAAATAACCTAGGTTAAAAATGAAAAAATTAAAGACAAATGAGCACTTTACTTTTTTTCTTCTTGTTTAGGCAAAGATGTAAAGGAGATTTTTTTCAATTTAAAGGTTTTCTTACATACATCCATAATTTAAGGATAACATTACTATATTCTTGAAGGTCATGAAAAGACAATTTAATTCATTACTTTTGAGCCAAGATAAGCTCTAGAGTCTGAAGCAGACTCTGAAGCAGACAGAGGGTTTGCAGCACTAGTAGAAAGCCAGGTCTTGAGGCTTTGGATCACTTCTAAAATCTCACCTCGAGCTGACTTTCTACATCAACCCAATCGCACCAAACAGGGAACGTCCACTTGGCCTTCCATGCTGAACCTCAGAGTCCTCTACAGCATGGCCACATGTCTTGATCCCACCCTGCTCTGCTGGGCACCATCTGAATGCCCAGAGAGCTCTGCACAAAGCTGCACTCTGGTCTCAAGGTGAGGACAGTGGCAGAGAAGTCACTGATGGTGGGATGAACCAGGACTGAACAAGGCATTGAACTTGTGAAGCACTTGCTTTTGGTTGTCAGGCACTTGCCAGAAAGCAAAATGCCATGTGGCCAAAACAGCAGGCACCTGTGTTTCCCAAGCCCACCAAAAACCTGCTTTGGGAAGTCCCTTCTCCCAGCCCTCCAGTGCCTCGCCCACCAGCATCTCTGGAGAGAAGATGTCTACAGCTGAGTCCCATAAAGCCATTGACACTGTAGCACCAGCAGCACTATTTAACTGGGACTTAAAAATGAGTCTGGGATAAATATTTTTTCTTCTCATCCTGTACTTTATTCTGAAATATCTGCCTTTCATTTAGAAGCAAAATGAAACCTTTTTAGTCTCATTTGAATGTCATGTTCACTTATCTTCCTGCTGGTTTTTTGTCTCTAATGCTTTTTGTCAGATTGAACTGTTTTATAGACTGGAATATTTTRTAGTTGATTAATGTTAGACACAGTTGGTGAGTCCACTTTAAGTTCTTGTGCAGTGCATAGAGAGGTATTGGTGTCCTGGCTGGTAATTTAGAGCAGTAGCTTAATTTAGGTGTTTGTAATTCCCCTCTGCAAGGACTTATTTCCCTCCATATGTAAGGTCCTGGGGCACTGCCACTGCCCCGCCTCCCCAGGGTCCCCCCATACCCTGCCCATGGCCCAGGATCCTGTTTCATCCCTGCCTGGGGCGGTCAGCCCCTGTTCCAGTGATGCCGTGAGATGCCACAGCCCTGCCCTGCTTGGCCATGGGCCATGCTGAGCCAGGTCCCACATGCCAGCTGACACTCCGTGCACCCTGACACCACAGGCTGTAGGTAGTTTGGGAGCTCCGCCTCTTTGTGATTGAGGTTAACCCGTGAAAACACTCATTGCTCCTTCTTCCTCCTTATTACTGCAGTTCTCAGATCGTTACACAGTACGACTTTTCACCTCTGAAAGAAAGTTAATCTGTTTATGACTATAGCCCATTTGAARAWMRGWWG
>JASVER010000072.1:3232456-3318524 GCA_030449065.1 Oceanodroma leucorhoa | reverse complement strand
TKYTKYTTGAAAAAAAAAAAAAAAARAAAWTAAATTCTTTGGTAAGTTCTAAGTCTGGATTTATGGGAAAAAAGTCCCTTCAGTCCACGCTAGAAGGCTTTTTCCATTAAGGTTGGGATAAATCATAACACTAGCAATCAGTTCTGAATCCTGCAATCTATTGAGARTTGGTTTCTGCAGCTGTAGTCTGCACTCTGTGTTGATGAACAAGCGTTCATTTCATCACTTTCACAGGTCTTCAGAATGACTCCACARAATTAAATCAGAAATTTTATTATGCATCAAAAACGTAGCATATTGATAAACAACTATGTTGTAAAAATGAATGTCAGCTTGTAGTGCCATGTTTTACAACTTGTACGGGCAGCCTTTCCAGGTGCAGTGGTTGTATTACTTGAGCCTGTGCATCTTATATGTCCAGTACAAAACACATTCTTGCCTATTCATTCACCTTGATCAGCAGCATGGGTTAAATTAATTTTTCTTGCTCTTTATTCATAGAATAGCATATTCTTGTTCACTGCTGAAGCTATTAATTTATCTTTTTCCTCTCCCAACTCTTATCTTTGTCAATGGTCTGGAGATTTTGTACAATTCTGCCAGAGATATCTGCAAACAAGTTCCTGCATTTTAAAATGTGTACTTATTGGCTAATAATGCTGATCTAAAGATCAGGTACCTACGYGTGGAGATCTATGTCTTGAGTTTTTCTTATTTTGTTTTTATTTTGATTAGCTTGTTTTGATAACTAAGCTTGGTTAGTTATCAAAATAAATATTCTTAAAAAATTGTATTTAGTTCTTGTATCTCAATTTCTTTGTTCCTTCCATTCCTAAAACAAAAGAAGTACTTAGAATATTGTGAATGCTTAACTTACTGGCTTTTGGATAAAAGATTTTGAAAACAATTTTGTTTTTAATAATTTTAAAGTTATAATTTATTTTTAGGTAAGAAGACAGGCTTGAAAAGAAACAGTGCTAAACTTTAAAAATATGTAGCTGAACCATCAATAACTTAAGTCTTTTCACATATAAAGCTATTTAAAAGCTAAGAGTATCAGACAATTCCATATTGGTGGAAAATTAAAAGACTATATTACCGAATCTCAGTTCCACAGGTATTCTCCACACTGCAATAGGCTGTGCGAAGTTAAATTGACTGAAACACATTCAAAAAAAATCAACAGGAGGCAGTTTCAGAAAAGAAGTCTTCCTTTTCAGTCAGTCATTTAGAAAACTGAAACTATTTTTAATTTCATAACGCATAAAAAATTAGACTTTTTGGAATCAATTAATGTTTCTCCCCTTCCTCTCCTTCATTACAGCTATGGTGTGGGTATGGTAGGGAAATATGAAGAAATAGTAACAGTAAGAAAGAAGATGCAATACTTTAAGCTGGTATTCCTGCTGACTGTTTTGATATGAAACTGTAGCTTATACTTCTTGGGTTTCTCCCAAGTATGCTAACACTTTCTTCCTCGTTTTCCTATTTTCTTACTCTTGGTTTTCTTCTCGTTTCACACAGAAACATGAACATGTGCAATCATTCAAACTTCTAACCTCAATATTCACTTTCAGTCTCAAGGTTATCCTATAGCTCATACAATTTAACGTCTGATCTGCATTTTTACAGTTCTTTGGACAGTTTTGGGTCAAAGAACAAGAAGTAATTGACCAAAAAAAGACCTATTTGTTTATTCCTTTTATTTGACCGATTCCATTTGGCTATAACAGTATAATAGCATATTTTAAGAACACAGTGAAAGGTCTGCAGGCCAAAAGACCTATGCATGATGGCAAATACATTTTATACCATAACTATACTTAAGCATTTGAGCGGATATCAGCCAATTACATCTGATGCGCTAAAGGATAATAGTATTTTTCTTGGAATTAAAAATAGAATCTCATAGACTTCAGCTGAATTCAACCATATCCTTCGTGAAGCCTACATTTTGGCAGCTTTTAGATTTTTTTGGACTCTTTTTTACCTTATCAAGCCAGCCAGGTATTAAACCCATGTCAATGAGACATTGTTCTTTGGATTATTTCTTTCCAATTAGGAGAATCCCTCATCCTTAACAAATGAATTTCTTATCTGTATTGCTTTCATGTTATCACAACTAAGTGCCAAAACAGGACAATAATATTTAATGATAAGTCACATGAGACTAAGAAAAAAAGTAAATAGAAAATGTAGTAAGCAGAGCCAGTTTTTCAGCTGTTGTGGATGAAAGTGTAGCTCTTCTGAAGCTGTACTGAGTTGAAGTTCTTCTGAACTGAAATACAGTAACAAGAATTTACGTCAGTAGAAAGTAGAGCTTTTTTTTGTTTTGTTTGTTTGCAGTCTTTCATTCTCATTACAAAATACTTTTCTGATTCATTCTGGATTTTTCAAAATGTTGTCTATGGGATTCAAGCTTTTTTTTTTTTTTCCTTAAAAAAAAGCCCCACCTTGAGTTACTTTCTAAATTACTCCTCTTCTGGTTGATTAATATTTCTACAGTAATTTGAAAAAATAAAGAGTTTTATAAGCACCATTAAGAAAGATCTTTGGTTAGTATAGCTCTCTAGAGGCTAAAACTGAGTGCTGATCTACACAGAGTATTCTTTAATTTCTAGCTATTTTCTGCATAGTAATAGAACCTGGACAATTACATTTCTAAGTTTATAATGACCTTTAAAAGAAAATTAAAGAAGTACCATTGGAAAAAGTGAGTTAACATTCTCAAAAACATTGTGTAATATCTGTGTGTGGAAAGTAAATTCAAAATATAGTCAGTCAGTTGTTTGGATGCAGAGTTATATTCTATATGCCTCTTCATTATACAATAAACACAAACCTTTTATTAATGGTTGTGATTTGCATTAGGAACCTAAGGTCTGGAAAAGCTATAACTTCCTGTATTTTGCTGATATATTTCTTATCATTCCAGGAACTAAAGCATTTCAGGGAACCTGATAGAGTGGAATTGAGATAGGACATACATTACCTTTAAATGGATGTTCTTTGATTCTAAGAATTCAAAATCCAATGGAGATTAGGGCACCAATTAGCCTAGTGGTTCCAAAGCTAACCACTACACCAGTTTGATGATAGCCTAATTTTGAAAAGATTGAGACAACTCAATTGTCCTCTCAGCCAAGACAGGGTACGTATATGGTATACTACAAAAACATGAAGAAGCTGCTATACATTGAATCCCTATAATGCAAAATATTTTCTTGCAGAACATTTTAGCATACATGGCTGTATTCTGCATGTATGCTCATATTTTGCGTCTGCAAAGATATAGGTTGTTGTTTACATCTTTCATGGGACAAACTGATAGGACTATATCACCAACCGTCTGGAATTTATTGAAAGATAAGACCACTTCCCTCTCTTTTAATGAAGCCTGCAATGATATCAGGACTCCATTGAAAGTGGTGGTAGCAATAGTTAACGTACCTTAATATCTCTTGAAAAAAGTTATGATAGCAAGTGCTTAGAAGTTAAAGTTATAGAAGTGTAAGTTGGGAATAAAGTATATTTTTTATTAACAAGAGCAAGACTAATTAAATAAGAACCTACCAAGGATGAAGTGAGTCTTGTAATCTTTAAAACAGGATTAGATATCTTYCTCACCGAAAAAACTGTGCAAATCAAATTATTTACAGGAGTCAATGGATTATTCTTAGAATCRTAGAATTGTTGAGGTTAGAAGGGACATCTGCACATGTTTAGTCCAACTTTCCTGCTAAAACAAGGTCAGGTAGAGCACATTGTCCATGACAATGTCCAGTCAGGGTTTGAATATCTCCAAAAATGGAGACTCCCCAATCTCTACAAGCAATCTGCTTTAGTATTTGATCTCCCTCAAAGTAATTTCTTATGTTTAAGTAGAATTTCTTATATTTCAGTTTGTGCTTATTGCCTCTTGTCCTTGATATGATTGACTCAGTCTTCTTTACACCCACTCACACCATTAGGGATTTAATACATTGAAAGATTTGACTATGAGATAAACCAAGCTACCAAAAAACTCCCCTTTGGGCTGCTGAAAATTTAGGCTGCTATTTCTTGGGAATTTTGAAAATAATTTTATTCCAAGTGAAATAGACTGAATTCAAGCAGGAGAATAACAAAATCCTTTTGCAAATGGAATTTTATATCTTTAACTATGAACACTGTGTTAAAAAAATGCAGTAACTGTAATGTGGTAAATACAAATCTACACGTGGGGAACACCTAGAATTTAGGCAAAGATGATTTACAACTACATCTTGCTTTTCTGTCTAAAGTATAGCCTCCACCTTCTGTATATAGTAGTTTAATAATATTCGACAGATTTACTTTTTGCATTTAGTTAGACTCTGTTTGACAGAGTTCAGAGTATTCAGAGGACACAGGACAATTTTTGAAAGTGTTAGACTATATAAGTAAAAAACAAGGCATGTTGTAGTACTGAATTTTGATTGTATCATACAGAAAGGGTTGATTTATTTTCTTTCTGTTGAAAATAAACGTAAGACTCTCCTTGGATTAGAAGGAGAATAGGTTCAAAGTCAGGGTAACCTGAAACAAGTTCTACAGCCTCTGCAAATGGGTTACACACCAAGAGAATTTACCTTCTCGCGTGTGCTGTCCTGATGGTTGAATGAGAATTTCTAAAGCTCTTAGGTTTGGCTCAATGACTTTGAAAACCTTTTAAAATTCTTTTCTAGACGGCCAGTAAAAGTAAAAAAACCCATCTGTTTTCTGTTACAAAGTTTCCTATAGTAACACACAGTTTGCATAAAGTCTATCTAGTAAAACCATATCTGTAATACTTATTTCTGTCAATAGAGATACTTTTTTTCCATTTTTTCCAATACAGATCATATTGTTTCTTACATACAACATAATTTAGGTATACACAGTACAGAGTGTTATCAAATATTCTGAAATCCAAAAGTAAATACTTGAAGAAACACAGGATGAGACTATTTAAATTCAAACATTTTATAACAAGCTAAATGCATTTGAAACTACAGAAGTTAGTATTATTATTTATTCTTTTAAGACTACTATTCTAAGGTGCCTTAGAACTTGTAGAGGTAAACATTTATGTTAATTTTTCTTGAAGTATCTGTTCATTTTCAAGAATTTGGCTCAATAACTGAATTTAAATTGACATGCCAGGAAACAAGAAAGAATCAATTTTCACTCGTTTTATTTAAAGTTGTTTAGAAGCCCAAAAGAAATCAATTGCTGTGTATATGCACTTAAATGTCAGCAAATGTGAAATGAAATGAAAGGAATTTTTGATGACATCAGGCAAGTCAGCATTTATACATTAGTTATATTAGAAAATCGCCCAATAGACCCATTATATGTTATAGTCTGTCAGCATTTCTATTAGAAACACTGATATTTCACATGCCACAAAAGGTCTCTCTGATTCATGGAATTTAAACAGATTTTGAAATGCATTCTCAATTTGCAGGGCTACAAAAAGCTAAATGCATGGGATTTTTCCATATTCCTCTTGCTAATACTGAATTGTTTTATTTTTCACAATGAGCACTTGTTGGCATCTAGCGTATGCACAGTATAATATTCCCCATTTAAAAAGATTAGTAAAATATGATATTCTGAGTGAGAATGTGGAACGATGGATGTGTAATGTATGTAGATACTATGCAGAGAGGACCTCGTTAAGGTTTATTATGCATTTTTAAATATCATCAAAATGAAATGAAAATATCTTCTTTCTTTTTCCACTATTATTCATACATTTATTTCTGTTTCTGTGGATTCCTTTATAAAGTTCATAAAAGCAAAGCTTCTTGCCCATTTTCCTGTCTGTTTTCTAACYTACTGGACCTACAAGTAGCTTGGCCCAGAAGAACAAAAAGTGCCATGCCCTTTTTCAAGCACTTTCATGCATGCATGTCATCCTTAACACCCCTTCATAGAGTATCTTCTTTGAACACTGGGAAGACTAACAGCCCTTTTATGAAATCTTTGAGCACAAATCCTAGAACATCCACATCTATAATAATGTTCACAAGAAACTTTAAAGGTTATCTTTTGGGCCAATGAAGACTGTCAATAGATTATCATGGACTCATAAATCAATGTTCCTAGCACTGGTGAGGATTTAARGTCCAGGCTGAGAGACTTAGGACAGGTATCAGATACTCAAAACCAGGGGGAAAAAAAAAAACTTTTAATGAAAATATGAAGTAATACCTCTAATCAAACTATCACCTCCATGCTAAAATTCCTGTCTTAGAATAGTTGTGAAAGTGAATATACTCGAGGCCAAGGAGGGAAGCAAGTGAAAGTGTTGGACTGGTTTAGGCAGGACAGTTTGACAGGACTAGCTGCCGTACCTTCAACAATATTTGTGACGTGTTCTCAGCCCAGCTTTTCATTTTTTTAAAACCAAAATTCACACATGTCAGAGTGCACAGAGTATCCACTATCAGTTTCCCCATGAATAGAGGTAAAATTACTTCTCTGACACTCTTTATTAATTGCATGTGATATCAACTTCTACAAGTAGAAAAATGGAAGGACCTTTTTATGTTTCTTGCCGTGATCTGAATCTTTTCAGAGCCACTGCTTTCTATTGTTTCTCTTTATATAAGCATGGGCACATTCTTCTTCTCTACATGTGTATCATTGCATTTGTTTGTTTATAACTAATTTTGTTTGAGTCATACATAGATTCTAAAGTAATAATCTGAAATACCTTTCTCTGTTGATTCTGCTTGTATTTATCCAGACAGTAAAATTGGCTTTCAGTTGAGATACAGGGTTGCGGTGCACATGGCATTTTGGAAAAGGGCACGGGCTTCCAAACTTACAAGAACTGTGTGAATCAAAATGCTTATTTCTCTATTAGGACAAAGAGTGAAGCAAAACTATGCCTCTGCAGACAGTAATCAAGGGAAATTAACTAGGCCTGGTTATGTGAGAGATCTAGGGTTTATTATCAATAGGTATATTAAAGTCTGCTTTAGTAATCACAGCATGTCACGATACACGGCTTTCTATGTTATTTTATCAGCTGGAAGTGTATATGTAAAAGTAGGTATTTTTTAAGCAGCAAAATTAATTCAGAATATAAGTTGAATTTAGTATTCTTTACTCATGGAAAAATGAAACAACCATCATTATCTACATAGCTCCTAGTACTGCCAAAATTATGATTTTATATATCTGCACTGAAAYAGGGAGGTGACAAGAACCATAGCCATAGAAAAAATAAAGGTATTGCAATTCAGTTTTAAAGTTACAACTCTCCAAAAGCATCTATAAAAAAAACATTCCTTGCAAACTAAAGGAATGAAATTGAAGAGGAGATAGTTCACCTGATTTGGGAAGGAGGGTTGTGTAAAATATCAGGCAACATTCTTCAACATACATCAATTCTCATTGACATGACTAATTTTTTTAAAGTCGTAAGACCTGATTCTCGGGTCCACACTGACTCAGTCACCTGTGTCACCTTACAGATCTAACCTACTGCGTGCCCTGGAAAAATGTGTAGTCAGAGCTTTGTGGTAAATTAAAGTTTCACTGTATTACGGTAAAACACAGTCTTTTTGCTGTACTGTTCTGAAAGATTATACGGTTAGTTTCTTTTTCTCAGTGTGAGGAAAAAAGTCACCTCAAGAAAGAATGAGGTTATGCAGTACAAACCAGGAGTGGAAAGTTAGGCTATTTCCTCCTCAACTGGATGGAACAAAATTTATGCATCAGGTGATGGCGGAGATGAAGCTGTATAAACGAGATATATTCATAAGACATCAGATTTAAATATTCGCCTRTGCACAAAGGATCGTGTTATCACCTCCCTTCTGTATGTTTAAGAGAAATGTAGGGAGATGAAAGAATGTGCTAACAGTGTTGATGAATTATGCCAACTCTGCAGAGCTACTGCTTTGACAGGGAAAGCATGAGGCAGTCTGATGGATCTGCTCACTTGCTCACGCTCCCCTGTGTAATTCAATCCTAATACAAGGAGGAAAAGCTGATGCAAGGCCATTCACAACGATACTCTTAGGTGTATACCATGAAATATATCTTAACGGTTTTGTTCCTTTACCGATGATCTGTACCCCACAGAAGTCAAGGGACAATCACTGATCTTTCCCCATGTGCATGTCAGTTCATGTTCCTTGTTATTTTTCATTACTGTGTTTGTGATTGGRGTGAATAAAAGTTTTGCTGCATATAAGATAAAGGGAAAGTCGTTCAGGTACACTAGTAAGGGATTTGGGAGTGCTGCCTTAGCTYCCTGCTCCTATCACAACTTGTGTTATTGACCAAACTGATCAATAAYAGGTCCTCGGTGGAATTTCAGGGTAAGGATTCAGAAGTATTGCCTCCACAATATACAGGGGAGTTAGACGCTTCAAAGCGGATATCATAAAAAACAGACTGCAAAATAGAACTGCCCTAGACAACCTGTAAAAAAATGCTGAGGAGAGGGATTACAGCATCTTAAATCCCAGCTGTCTCCAAAATTTGAGTTATTCTTTCTATTTGAGATGGGGAAGCTTGAAACTTCTCTTAAATGTTSTTTTATTTTAGAACTGAGAGGAAGATTCTACCCTTTTCCCAGGGCCAGCAAAAAGATCAGCATCTTTCTACACAGCAGCTGAAAGGTTAGAGCCCTCCACCACCACCTGGGTCAGATGAGTCCTGTTTCCTTTTCTCTGCGAAAGGTTCAAAGCCACACATCCTGCTTCCCTAGGGAGTACCTAACACATCCGATGCTACCCCGTGTTAGAGTAATGGGAAATATTAAACATAAAGGGTGTGGTTTTGTCCCGCTGTAGTTCACATCGCTATGGGAAGCATGGTGGAAGGCAGCCTGAACAGCCTTTTCTTGGCTACATAGAGCTGAATGTTTTAGAGCTATCAAAAATAAGTAGTGATCGGGGGTGTGACGAGAAAATCAGAGAAGCCTATACAGAAGTGACTGCTTTCTGAACTCAAATACCTCAAGAACTGCTAATAATGCAGTCTTTCTAAATTACTTTTTACTAAATTTCTTTTTTAATGAATAGTATACTTTCAGAAAGCTCATTTTTTCCACTCCATAATTCCTAATAACTGAAACTCATTTGAAGGGTTTGCGATCCCTTCCTGTAATTTAGAAGCTTTTTTGAGAAAGGGGAAGTTTCTGCAACTTACTTGATAACTTGAGATGAACAATCTCATGTAAGGGTTGYAGAGCTCCATTACCTCTGAACTAAAAATCCTGATGGGATGCAAGTGATGAAGGGAAACATCATTCAGTTCCTCATCTCCTGTCTTATTCTGCTAGAGCAGTGTCCAAGCTTTTGGGTAAGGGCAGCTGTACAGGTTTTTGTGGAGCACAAGGTCTGCAGCCTTTCTTCCCTCTGCCCTTAATCAGGTGTCAAACGCTAGGCAATCCTGTTCATGCAAGAACACAGAGCTACTAATGTATAACAGAGAAAACCTTTCTTTTTCAATTTTGTGGAATCCTTTTTGATAGCACACAGCTATCGAATTCAGTCCCTTTTCAGTCTCATTGAAAACATGCAAAATATTTACATTTCCTTAGCTTTAAATTGATAATAGTTGCATGAAAAATAAATCCTTTTTTTTWAAAAATGGGAATATTTTTATTTGAAAAAGAAAAGGAAATACTATATTTATTTACTACTTTTTCTGGATATAAGTTCATTTTAGAGATTTTAGCAAAAGAGGAAAGATATGACTTATGGGGAGAAAAAGTATGTATTTGCAGTGAATATTTTTAAAAGCTGTATAAGGAGACTTACAGTAATTATAAGCATTTGTAAAAAATAAAGCTTCTGTTAGTGTCTGAACGTGATAACCATTTAAGAGTAACTCTGACGCGAATAAGGATTTCGTTGGCTTCACTGAACACTGTAGCAGCTTTTTTTATATCTCATTGTATAGTGGAATGTCTGCCTAAATCAAAGCTCTTTAGTACTTCCACTGCAGTCAATGAATAACCTCACACAAAATTGAAAATGGGCATATATTTTTGGTTCTTTTTGAATCAGAGTGAAAAAAACCCCACCTTTCAGTTAGTCGGTCAGCAAGGTCCCTCATGATGATGCACTTCAAGCCTAGAGGTGAACCAATCTGTTTGCATCATGAACTGAGAGATTAGCTAAAAATGCTGAGCAGTCAATAAGCAATGCAGGGCTGTTTAGAAAATGATTATAGACAGAATCTTCTGGAGCAAACAAAGGTAGCTTGTAAATTGATATTTATTTTAATTAACGATTACAGAGATCTGTCTGGCTTTACAGTGCCTCATAAAATTAGCTCAAGCCATGGTAAAGACACAACCTGGCTATGAATTTTGCCAAAATCTGCAAAACTGCTAGAGTAGTAAATAAGAAACCTTGCTGCTGAAGATGCTACCTTTTTTAATATCTCACTCTGCCAGGAAGGTAAACATGCCATAATCATAGAACAGCTTGCATTTTAGCCTGTTCAAACCAACATTGACCGGAGTTGTATATCTCCAAAATTAGAGCAGTACAACATGGGTTGGTAAAAGCAGGAATAACCTCTCAGGTTAAGTTCCAGTGGGTGATATATTTAATGCAGTGGTGCAAATAGTTTCAGGCTCTTCCTGGGGCCACACTATAGGCAGGTTTTGTTCTGCTAGCATTTTTAATAAGTAGTGGAGGCATCTTTCTGGAAAGCATTCATTACAATGGTACATATTTATTCTGATAAGTTTCTTTTTTCCCTAACTGAAAAGATTTCTTCCCTGTGACATAGTATCTTTTAGACAGAGTTGAAATATTTCATTTACAAAAAGAATATTCACCTAAATTTAAATGTTACATTCAAATCATGTCTCTGAAGGTTTATGTTTTCTTCTTCCRTCATATTGACAGCTCTTGGCCTTTTGGGGGTAACAGTACTGTCCTGAAAACTCAAGATTAGGAAGCAGTCACTTTGGTCATTTGAGAGCCCAATSGACTCTGAAGATACTTGAGACTATTCTCCTCTATCAGAAATATGCATACAGGTGTATACATTTGCACCCAAACATGTGGAGATGCACAGCCATAACCACAAAAACATAATTTCCCTGTGTAGATTATTAACCCAAACATGTACTGCATGTTCTTTTGTTGTTGACCCATTAGTACTGACAAAGTAGAAAAGATGTGTTGTATGTCTTCATCATTTTGCATCAGGAATCAGCAAAACTGTATTTTTAAAGCAAAACAGTGAACTAAAATAGTAAGCTTTCAAAACACATGGAAATAACTATCACTTTTCTTTCTACTTTTTATTAGAATCTACTGAAAATCAGAAATTAACTGCTGATATAAATTTTGATACTGCCTGCTTTATTATATCATATTAATTTATTAGAACCTGCCATATACCATATTTAATTGGAATTTATATATAATAATTGCCACTCACTTTCTTAGACATAGTTAAAAATGTAAATATCTTTTCATTTGACAGTACGCCACACATTGGTATTGGTTCATACATCTTGCAGAATCTGTGTGAATTTAATGGGACTACACTTTGACTTACGTGGTAGGATCATGGTGATCATTTTTTACGTAAAATACAGTGTAGATATTTAGCACACTCTACTTTGTGTTAGCCTAGAAGAGAAACTGCATTGTTTTACCRTTTTTATTTTGTTAAGTTTTTATTATCCATATAATTCTTTATTTGTTAAAGTCCTGTTCTCAGTTACGACATGGAATTGGGCACAGGTTAATCAGGTTTTGTATAATGRAACTAATTCCCTTGTATTTGACCTTAATTTTTACCTCTCCATTTCATACAACATAAACTAGTTCTCCTGGTTTGAAAATGGGTATCAAACTGACTTGTACATCCTTCATTGATCAATATTGATCTGTTTTGTGTTCTCCCGTTTAATCAGCTCTTGAATTCTCGATTGTATTTTTCTGCCTTTTTATCTTTCTTATAATTTTTTACTGCTTTTTTTCCTAACCCTAGAAGATCTGCAGCTGGATGCAGAGGTACCTCTTCTGGCTCAGTTGTCAATGGAACTAAAATTCTTGGAGACTTAGAAAAATTTGAGAGTGTTTTGTCTATTTCCGCAATATTCTTTAGGCATCTGAAGTTGATCCCTGCTAGATACAGTCTACATGCTCAGGGAGACTTTTGATCACACTTAATATGGCTGCTTTCACATTAGTTTAAATCAATTTTTAATATAGTGACAACACAATTCTGCTTTTTCTGTATATCTTAACATTTCTCTGTATCACTGTTTTTCTGTTTCCACTGAATGATGTACACATATGTTGCAATTGAACTGCTATGAGATAGTAGTGTGTTTTCTTTTTTAAGCTTCATTTAGACTGGAGCTTATTGATACGTATCAGTAATTCACATCACCCCTTCCAGTACATATTCTTATGCAACTGTTGACARAAAATTCTGCAGTCAGGTTATCCAACTCCATCGCATATTTAAGTCCCTTTCTTGTAGTCTCCCACAATACTAAACTAAAACATTGTCCTCTCTTTTATAAAGTGTGAATTTCTTATTTAGTCAATATSGTCTTGCATTTATTATTCCTATTTCTTTTTTTAGGAGCGGTGGGGCCCGYTTTAGCACAGATTTTAAGAAATATAAATTAATATCATAAGCAATGTGACCACAAGAATGAAAGCTTTAGTGTATTATGTCTCCCTTGGATTTTAGCAAAGGTTTGTTGCTATCCTTAAAAAGCAAACAGGGCACACGGACATAGCCAGTTGTAAGCCCATTTGCTGCAGAAAATCTTTCTACTTACTTTTGCTCTTCCCCATATAACATCACTGTCTGTTGAACTGTAGCTTAAATGGAGAAAGTTGCACACATTAGGTTTTCATTGCTTTCATGCAGAGGGACTTATTGGAGCTTCTTTAAGAATGAGCTTATTTAGTTTCCATWATGTAACTTACTTTAGGGCATGGAGTCAGAAAATTAAATTCCTTTACRTATTAAATAAAGTAAGAAAAAAAAATCAGATTAGCTAGTACCTCTGTTTTTTTGGGGGAAAGAACTTGGAAAAAGTGCTATTAAAAACTGTGGTATACTTGAAATTTTTGAGCTACTTCACAGAATTTTGGAGAAACATGACTCATATAAGCCATAAATCCCAGGGAAATATTCCATAAGGTAGAGTTTGTCCTTAATTGTAAGAGCAGAGGTAACTAAAATGAGGTGGTTTATTTTCTCATCTAAAACTAGAGAATCTATATATCCAAACAATTGCACTACAGATAGAGTCAAACCCAGAAAAAATCCTGGGTTGCCTTATCAAACCAGAAAAGACATGACCAACCTGAAAAGAAGCATTTGTTTTATTTTCAAGAATACAAGCACTTCTAAAATCCTTCAAAGATAAAATGCATGCTTTTGAAGTGGTTTAATTCAGAATTTTAAAAATAAAAAATCAAAATTAATTACTTAGAAAACCCATTTGTATTTGTATGGACTGAATTTTTTTCTGTCAGTTCAACCTATTTGCAGCATTGGATTTGTGTGAACATATTCTGGAGAAGAAGAGACTGGAGATTATATGTATTTTTCTGGCTGTTTTATTATGCAGGATGGAAATGATGCTAAAACAGCATCCAAAGTTCTAAGACAGTCACTAAAGACAAACACCCAGACCCTGCCAGTTGCAGATGCCTTATGTTGTCTTGCCAAACGTAAATTTTAAATAAGCAATGAAAAACACAAACAGCAAGGATCTTTACTCATCATGAGCTAAAAAGACTGCATATTTGGTAGTCAATTTCATTTTTTTAAGGTCAGGAAAATGCTTTCTCTTTCCTTACACACCATTATTTCTCACACTTTGGAACTCTATAAAASTAGAATTTGTTTCTTTTTTTCACAGTTTTCAAGGTCACCCAGTATAGTGAAGAATTCAAAATTTGAATTTGAAACATCTTATTTGTTTTAACTAGAGTTTGTTTAACTAGAGTTAAAGGTTATAGTCTAGAGTTTGTTTAGCCCAACCCCAAATGTCAGTAATTCTCTTCTTTAGGTCTACAAGGTTTCTTTCTAAATAGCACAGTYGCTTGCTGACATGAAAAATGCAGCAAAAATCCTGTACTAGCCCTAAAATAAAATCGTTRCTTACAGGACCTGACCAGGTTATTATTTTTGACTTTAAACTCCAATTTCAGATACCACTTTGGTGCATCCACTTGGTTTCCAGATGGTAATGCTTGCCTGCCTGACCTTGGAATGAAGATAGACCCTCTGTCCTAACAGGAATTCTGCTAAAATTAAAAATTAAAAAAAAAAAGAAAAAAATGTACAAGCAGACCAAATCTTCCAGCACATACAGCTGCCATTTCTGTGCAACTTTGCTCAAACACATGCCCAATTATTCATGTTTATTAAAGGAGACATTTTGATGAATTTCACACTTTAAATAATACTAACATTTTTGCAATTATATACGGGCTTTTATCTTGATGTTCTTTTATCTCTTTTTTTTTTTATAAAAGTGTCCACTTTGTGCACTTGTCAGACCAATAGATGAAGCTCACTTGCCCTTCTTACCTTTCTTTTCTGCAGCACTAATGAAAGAAATAATCATAGACCTAGAAGGTAAGTACTGGCTTGAGTAAGACCAGTTTCACATCCTCGTCCCCTAAAACAACAGGAATATCAAGTTAATATCAATATAATGAGGGAAAGAAATAAGACTGAGGATAACCTAAGGCAGAAATAGCCCCCATGTGACAAGAAGAGAGGACTCCCCTGGCCTTTCAAGGTGAGACCCTGTATCCTGGCAGGCAGAGTCAGATGYCACCTGACTTCCTCGCTGAGACATGAGGAGGACATGGAGCTGGGAGACAGAGCTGGAGACATGCTGCAGTGCTGCCCTGGGAGCTGTCAGGTCCACCAGATCAAAAGAGCAAGAGGTGGAGTATACTGTGAAGTGATGAGTATCAATAATCCTCTTCCATTAACCTTCCCTTGACCCTCGGGAGGGGCCAATAAAAAGATGTTATTGATGAGAGCAGGGGGCAGGTAAATAGCTAAGAGACCTAAGGGACTAATCAACCTAACAGACTGCGTGAAATCAGAGAAACAAATGGGATATTTGTGTTGAGGCTGGAAAACCAAATGAAAGCATTGTTTTTCCTGATAGAAAGTATGAGAAAAGATAACAGAAAAGTATTGAAATATCAGTTAGGTTTGAAATACGTGATAACACATCCAGGTAAAGATGATGATATGCRGTATACATGAATGAGTTAAGTAAATGTGATAGAAACCTTAATGTTTTGGTTCAAAACTCTTTGAGGGAGAATTATGAGAGAGTTTCTACTGGGGATGTATGAATCTTCTTCTAATTCCCAAGTTTTGATCTAATTATTTCAATAATATCAGACAATAAATATTGGTGGGAAATATGCCAAATTATGAGAAATTTAAACTTCTGAGATATTTACAAACCACTTGGGTAATTACTTGTTGAAATAGAGAAGATGATTAAAAGAACTGTTAGTACAAGAATTGTGAATTAGGAAAGAAATTAAGGTAGGACTGGCAACAGAGTGTGTTGAAAGGAGAGCGTGTCTGAAAGACGTCATAGTAAGTTTCACAAGGACTCTAACTGCTGGACATCATTTACCTTTTTCATTTAGACTTTGGTACACAAACTGGAGTTTTTATAGCTAAACTCTGTAGTAGCACGGAATTGGGAAGAACTGTTCATGCAGGAAGGATTACAAAATTATACAGGAAGAATTGAATGCTTTTGAAAGGGAGGAATAAAATGGGACGGCATTTAGTAATAGAAAGTAAAATGCCTATATAGATCTTGTACTTGGAGGCTAACAAAGGTTTTTTTCCTATGGAAGAAGGATTATTAGGATCAGAAGAAAACCTGTGAATTCTAGCTGACCCCAATGTGCGAAAACAACAAATGTGATCCTACATTTCAGGATCCCCCATATAGACAAAAGAGTTACAAAAATCCTAACTAGCTTTAAGTTGCAGCTTGATAAGTTGAGGAATAAAATACGTGATATGGTTGACTGCTGCACTGTGAGACCAGGCTCAGAGACCCGTGCAATTGTTCTGGAACAACAGCTCATTCTTCCAATGTCTTATTTGCCCGATCCTCCTTTCCAGATCTCTGTGCCATAGTCATTGTGAGAGGTAAAGGTTGCTTCAGGTGTGTTTTGTTCAATGACAGTGACTGTCATTGTTTGGTGACACTACTTGGAAAAACCCTAAAACTTTAACCATGTGACTAAGTTGCTTATGACCACATTTGCTGAAATTACTCACTTTGACAATTTAGTCATATGAAGTACAGTGCCTTTATCTTGTAACTACCATCAATTATATTTTGCTGCCTTCTAAGGTGAGTACATTTTTCTGAAAATATAATATTTTGTAAAGCATCTTCTAATTTTAAATGACACACAGTAGGATATCTATGAAAAGACTAGGTTAGAGCTTAAGTACAATTTTGCYACGTAAGGTATCTAGAAGCACAAATAATGATCTCAAGAGAGCTCAGAAAAAAAAAMCCCTCATCAAAGCTCCAGATTTTTTTCAGTAGACAAATACTGCCTATTCAGAAGCAGGCTTTCTGCTCTAAATGTAACATTTCTGCTATTACTTTAACTAAAGGTATGGATATCTAGTTCACCCACAAAGAATGTAATAGAGTGAGATATTTTCAACTACTAATGAGTCAGCAACTGAAAAAGTAATAAGATCACCAACAGAAATTAATCTATTTTTGTGCTGTCACTGGATGGATTCTCTGRTCCTCAGCTTTAACATGGTTTCATATACACTGTCATGAACATCTTTCTCTAGAAAGTACACAGATCCTCTCTGCAGCTCTCCCAGCAGCTTCTCTGATCTATCTTCATTCATAAAGGTCACTGAAAAACTTCAAAAGGTGCATAGCATCACCAGGTTTAATGTGTCAACTGACTAGCTTCTTGGTTGGGTGGGAATTTAGATTAGACTCTGGATCCTCAGGTGAGTCACAAAAATCAATGTGGTCCATCTGGCCCTTTGAATTATTAATAAATAGACTACTTTTTATGATAATACAGTTTTTTAGTATCAAAATCTCACATTCAAAGTTTTCATTGCATTTGACACTTAATGTACTAACTTGAATTTATGTATTATATGTATAATGTGTAACGTTTAAAGCACGTTGCTACATAAACAGCCCTCAGTTTATAACTATATTTAAAAAAAAAACATTGGAAAAGAGAGTCTTACCTTGCAGAGCATTTCTGAGTGCATTACTTTTCAGATGATTGAAATCAAATGATACATTTCTGACACATAATTAAAATATTCTTGGTAATGTTATCATACAGACTGTTCTTTTCAACCGTTATAATAAATTATAGTGCTATAAAACAAGGATTAAAATGTGCACAGTTCTCTATTTAAAACGTAGCATTACAATTATTCTCTATTAAAGTTCTAAATAAGTGTCAAAATTCTAAATTTACATATATACTAAGCTACATGGAGGAAACAAGGTTGAGGTGTGTGGGTACAGGTATTATTYTTACAGTAAAGAATAAGTTTGTTTTAGTTAACTAGGTTGTAATTCAGATTCCTTAGGCTCTGTTTCTGCAGGGAAAACCACAGAGCTATGCCAGATATTGGTAGATATCTGCAAAAGTGTTTTTCTGTCTGTCTGTCTCTCTGTCTGTCTGAGGAATTACAGATCTGAAGCCAGGCTAACGACCAGTGAGAGCACTGAGCGTGCAACATTGGATTTATGGGAAATCCCTGCACCACCTCCTGGACGTAGCCACGGTGACCTGAGGATACCTGTTGTGCAAACCCCAACAAGACCTAGATATCTATAGGTGCTTCTCTGCTCAGCTTGCTCGAGATTTCTGTAATTCTGGGCCAGAAGTCAGTATTTAAGTCAGGCCTATAATGCCCAGAGGGTRTGAGGTCTAGGTTGGTCTGCATTCCAAGATCTTCTTGTCTGGATGGTATCAGCCATGTGATGGTGGCTTAGGGCAATCAACAGTGCCTCAGGCATCTGAACTTCAGGCAGGTACAGACCTCTGCAAGCACAGGCATACACTTCAGCTCAAACACAGGGCTAAAACATGCCCTGGATGTCCACTGTATACTGGACCATGCCTGAAGGTCTGAACAGTAGGAAGCTGTACCTAAAATACAGTGAATATATAAAGTTAATATCTAAAGAATTTTACTGTCAAAAACCTAGAGAGTCAGGTCTATGAGGGAGAAAGCATAAATTCAGACAAGTTTTACATTTTGTGCTTACTATTTAAACTGTGTCGTGTGAATTCTCTATTTGTATAATGCTTAGGAAAACAAGGTCCAAACTCATCTGAGACATATAAGCTATATAAAAATTTATGCACTTTCRAGCCCATAACTCTTGTTCTAATAAACAGCACTTTCCATACTGAAACAAGCTCTAGACATGCGCTGGCACCTCACACCTTTGTGAATATAGAAGAAAAAAAAAAACCAACCAAAAACCAAAAACTGAGTGGGTTGCTGGGCAGGCTGGAGAAGAACCATAATGAGCTCTGGCCCAGATGCCAGTGGGAACGTTTCAGGAATCAAGAGTATGAGCCACGCTACGGAGTGCTCCCACATTTCTGCATAGACAGCCTTCARCAATGCAGCCTATTAATCACAGTAATGAACGTAGTACAGCCAACAGAATAACAGACGTATCTCCTTGATCAAGCAGTGGGAGAAAACAATACAGAGGAAATGCAAAGTATTTCTATATTCGTGTCATAGTTATATATACAAGTTAGCAACAAATACACCGATTTAAATATATGTGTGTAGGTGTGTGTTTCTGTAGAGAGATATACACATACGCGTACATACAGCTTTATTGGTGCTTATCACTATGGTTTGAACCCCTCATACATATTAATGAATTTAGCMTCAAAATACCCTTGGGAAGTAGAAAATTATTATTATCATAAAAAAAGAAGAAATGTAATACATTGCAGCAAGTAAAGTAAAGAAAAGGAAAAAATATTGCTACAAAAACCCTGTAGGGGTAACCAAAAATAAGATATCACGGAGAAGTTAAGATTAAAATCAGAAGTATTTGAAGTCCAGTAATTGAACATTACAAAACAGTAGATGTCTGAAGAAAACAGGAAGGGCAATTTTTGGCAGTGTAGGGAGTCATTACAATGTTTTAAGATTCTGTGCGTAGCTATTTGTATCTCAGGATTGTCCAGTGTATATAGCTCTCTGTATATTTTCTTGCAAGCAGATCCTAAGTTTTAAGTGTTAGTAGGAAACACATGAATAAATATTTTTAATAATATCAAGCATATATATTGATGCTTTCACAGCACAAAGATGCTGTAAATCTGGCAACTGGGAGTCTTCTATGTAGATGTTTTCATCTTGCTCAATACTCCAGACACTCCTACACCCTTCCAAAACATAGCCATTTTATTTAGAAGTCCAAATCCTTTGAAACTTGGGTTGGTTCAAGAAATAAATAAAAATCCCCAAGCAATACTTATGATCTTGGGAGATTTTAAAGGTATCTCAAAATATCTGACATGTTTCACAAATTTTTCTAGGTGTGAGCATTTCTTTGATTGTTTTATATACACATTTCTGTTGAACTTATTTCTAGTGTGGGACATTTCTAGTCCCTGCAGCCCTTTAATAATAAGATTCAAGGTACTTCTAATTATATAGTCTTCAGCCCGATTGTCTGTCCACAAGAACTTGTGCAAAAAAACCTTTCCATGCTTGTTGCAGTCCATGTTAGTTCTTCGATTTTCAGTTGCCATCTAGGTCATCTAGGGCGCTACGTAAACCTGCAGGTTTAAACTTATATCCACACACCTTAAGAGTTTATGGAGATATACTTGCAGAAATATTCCTTTCATATTATTTAGCACACATATTTCTAAAAAGCCAGTAACTCCACAGAGATTTTTTTGTTGACTTTACAGTTGGTTTACTTCTGTTCCCTCCCCAGCATAGAAAGTGGATCTTCAGCTTTCTCATTGTGACATTGTCAAAACCAACAGTAAAAGCAGCTTTAAAGCTATTTTCATAGACGTTAACAACTTAAGCATGAGTTGGGTTCAGGTTGAACCTGTTACATGCTGTATGTTTTTCTGGTGACTTGCTTTTAGCTTCATGCAACTTCACTGCGCCACATGTTTTTATGTAAACATTCTGTAATATAAATAAATAAATTAAATATAAATATGTACATATTCTGTAAAATTGCATATTTAAAAAATACCAGTTAAAATACCTTCTAGAGTCCATGTTATCCAGAGCAGTGGACATACCCCAGTGAACTTTTTGCTTCTGCAGAGGTTTCCTGCTTTGAGCAGGTGGACACCCAGATCCCACCATAAAATTTGTGGAGGCTAAGGTGTGCATCTACAGTTGGGAAGTGCCCCAGGATTCCAAGATCAACCACACCGACACCAAGTGATGGAGTGACATACTCTTAGGTGTGGGTAAAAATGACAGAATCAATAAATAAAAGCAGTTGTAATATTTAAGCATTTTGTGAAACAATGCTTTCAAAATCCTACAGACAAACAAAACACACACCCGCATGCACATGTGTAGGTATCCTTTCTGATAGATAATCATTGTAGCTTCTAATAGTATCACTTGAAAATGCACCTCTATACATATTTCCTGTGTAATTTTAGACATGGCTATGTATTAATTTGTAATACACCTTATGTTGTCCTACTTAATTCTAAATCACTTAGATATTGCCAGATATCTAGAAAAACCCTCTGTGGACTGAATTTGTGGTAGACTGGCATTCACCTTGACAATTCTCATATACTAAAAGAAATAGAATGATACTAAAAGAAATAGAATGAAAACTTTATACCTCATGAAATAGAGATTAGAGAGAACAATAATATTGAGGTACTACTGGAAAGACAAATGTAGTTGTTATTCCAGAGTGGTGAGGATCAAGACTATACTTCCTGCCATACAATTTACTATAATTTGCAAGTCTTTTGTGTTTCCTACCCATTCTTATTTACAGGTATGCTGATCAGCAATTTAATTTCTTTCCACTGAACTTTTTATTTTATAGCAGTGAAATATTTCCTGAATCTAGTTCTAGTAGTTTTGGGGAAAAAAAATATTCAGCAAGGAAGGCAGCAAGGGAAATAAGACTGTATGTATAAATTAAATTAATGGTATTTATTTTTACCTACAAAAACATATGTGAAAACTGAAAATATTGGGATAATATTTTCCTGAGATGTGAAAATGCATGCATCTAATTCTTATTAGGAATAATTACTGTAGCATAGCAGGAAGCTCTGTTGCACCATAGCTACTACTACTAGTCCATAAGTCAGTTAGTTTAAAAGTAGCTGGGACAGTGGTATACTACCCTGCAGTCAGAGGCATTTTTTAAGTTCTCTTGTGTATCAAGTTCTTTGAACTTACATTTGAAGACTATTCCTRTAGTGGGAAGGACATTTTTAAAGAACTAACTAGTTCAAGGGACAAGGAGAGGCATGCAGGGCTTTCCGGCCCTGGGATCCTGGTTCAAGGTAGAGAAGTGGTGAGTGCCACCTGGCAGACACACCTCCTCCTAGGAAATTAATTTTATATATATATATATACATATAAAAATGGCAAGAAATCTACAAAAAGTCCAGGATATTAATAATTAAGGAGGTATTATATATCTATCTATCATCTCATGTATTTTATTTTTATATATATATATATATACTGTATATATATATATATATAAATATATATATATGAAAACATGGCAGGAAATCTACAAAGTCCAGGATTTTTAGTTAAGAAGGTAGTGTATGTAGTGCATATATATAGTATATATATATATACACTTACATAGTATAGTGCATATATATAGTACATACTATATTTCCTCCCATATATATATAAAATGGCAGGAAAGCTAAGTCCAAGGCTGTTAATTAAAAAGGTACAGTGACCACTCGAAGGAAAAATCCTCCTCCTTATTGTTTCTCATCCCACAAAATTGTATGTTACCAAAAAGTCACTGTCACCCTTGCTGTGATGCTGGCCTTGCCGTCCTTCAACAAGCAGCTTGCCCCCACTGCTCCCTGACATCTTGCAGTTTCATCTTGCTCATATTTGGTAAAAACTGCTGTTTTGCATCACATGTTTTCACAATGATCTAGAAGACAAGCTTCACGTCCATCAGAATATTGAAGTGCCTTACTCTCCACACTTGTGCCAGCAGAGGCTCTAGAAAGCTGTAAGATACTAACATCCCATCCAGCTCCTAAATGATTTTTTATCCATTTGGTAAAAAGAGCAGTGACCCATTTAACCATGCCTTAACTTACAGAAATGACAGGGTAGAATTGCTTAGGCAGTCTGGGTATTATTTTGAAAAGGCACTTTATTGTGTGAAATTTCCTTAGTTACCTTTAACAAAATTTTATCTGAAAAGTGCTTATATCTGAGCAAATGTAAAATTAACCAATAATTCTAACCCTTAGCACTGAGCTGTAAAAATGACAGGGGAAGCTCACTATTTAAGGAATATATCTACAAAAATCTGAGCTCTTTATACCCAGTAACAAGCTAAACGTGAACTGGCTCAAGCTTTTTCAAATAAATTATACTTCATTATGAAGATAGTGTATTTTTACTAGTCCATTCCATGGGAGCTGCGCAATTACCTGTTTGAAAAGACCCATAGGAAAATAAGGATTCCAGATGTGTGGGAAACTACACCAAGGTACAAATTTTTTTTCTTTCATGTTTAAGAGCATTTTAAGACAAATTTTTTATATGTGTGTGTATATATATAAATGTAGAAATTAATTCTTTACATTAATTTACTCAAAGATCAAAAAAAGTTGTTATTCTTAAGATGAAACTTTAGATAGCTGATGAAAGGGATGGAGGTGTTTTTTAAAAATTTCCAGAATTCTGTCCTTATCTCACTAAGACGTCTGGAGACTCATGGAAAAGTTCAAGTGGTAATTTTGAAAGAGCTTGTYTAGATTCCAGGAAGAACAGTATCACTCATTTTATATCTCTTTAAAAGAGGAGAGGAAGATAGCAGATTGGTTCTTAACAGTGGTAGATATTTACAAGAAATACAGTATTAAACTTCGGATGTTTCAGAAAGCTTCTCTGTTTTTGTGTTTCATTTTATACCCACACATACATATAAATATCCATATACAAATACATACCCATCTATAAATATATATATATGTGTATGGAAGCACTTCTTTTTATTACAGTTCTTTTTCTCTACACAATTAATATAGATTCAATAGGTTAGTATACAGTGTTAATTAAAAACCATTGATTTTTGGAGACATGTTTGAGGATTAACAGCTTTGGAATACCATTTTATAAACTCTCTCCCTGATAAAGTATTTAATTTGCAATAATAATTCTAATATCTTATTAATATTTACTTTATGCTAAAATTGTTTCATAGTCATTGCTTACCACAGTTAAATAAATTCGCGGATACTTAAAGCTTGTGCATATGACCCTGTGTTCTTGCTGCTCCTTGTGAGACATTTATGAGATTTATGAAAAACAAAAAGGAAAATATAGTTTTCTCRTATTCTGGGGAACTTATTCTGCATGATAGCACACTCCTTGTTGCTTTATAATGAGTCAGTCAGACCTAAGCCATAAGCAATAGCATTCAAGCTTGTGCTTTAGTTAAGGAACAAAGGTCAAAAGAGGCATATAAGAGAACCAGGAATTACAACTTCTTCTTTTATGTTATATTATATACCTAAATATCTGTATCAGCATCCTTTATATCATATTTTCTCAAAACATATTCTTATGCAAACCCTTTTCAGATCCCCTGTAAGGATATTTAACCTCATGATGGTTACTTGCTCTTGATGCTATAATGGTCTGAACCAGCACTGTAGTTTCCCYGGTTAGGGGAAGCAGAGAGTTTGCTGTCTCTAAACTTTCCTTACCAATTACTGGAAATGGCTCATTCGCTTGAATTCTCAACTACGGTGGGAACTGGGCATAGATAACTTCAATTAATCTGATGAACTATACAATTTGTACAGGTAATGAATATATGTTTGAGAACATAAGAATGTACGTAATGTGGAAGTCAGTTTGTGTAAAGGGTTAAGAAGTAAATAATGCACCAATAAGTTATAAATGCAAATCATGTTTTTAAAGAGGAAAAAAGAAAGGAAGGATTTTTGCAATTAGTTACAGACATTACAACATGACTTAAGCATAGTCTTATTCAAATATAAAATGATTGAAATGAAATGCAAATATCTCTATTTGTTAATCAAGTTTCAAAGTTTTCTGTGTAAAGAGATTTTTATTCCCACCTACAGTTCAAACTGAACTTAAGAAAAAAAAAAGGACTATTATAAACTTTGAAGAAGCAAAGATTCATTATTCAGACTGTAGGATACCTATTTCCTACATATCCAAACTGAAAATCTAAAAAAGCCCAAAACACATGGGGCACTTAAAATTTGCGTATGTATGTAATTTTCGTGTCACAACATTAACAGAGGGGCCAGACATAAATCCTGAATTTCTGACAGCCATTTCCATTTGGTAAGTATATCGCAGTGATTTCTTCTCTGAAGAGATAAAATAAATAAATAAATTCTCAAATATTGCAAGAGTGTTACTTCATAAAAATAGGGACTCTGAGCAACCTCTTTAATAGCTGAATTATTAACGATGCTTTCAGAGGATATGCACAAGGTGGGTTCCTCCTGGTGCTCAGTATGGACAAGGTATGCTCTGCCTAGTGCTCATCCCAGGGCTGATGATGGGGGGTTGTTCACCTGAAAGCAATTCCCYCCTGTTCCCTTATGCCCACTGCCAGGAAGGTCTCCTCACCTGGGGTGACACAGCCACAGCTCAGAGGCTGTTTGGTGGGACTGAGAGCCAATGTCACCACTTCTGGTGGTGACAGAGATATCCCCTGCTTTTGTTATACATGCTCCATGCCTGGAGCCATCCCAAAATTGCTTGTGCCCTACCCCCAGCTGTAGTTCACACATACCTGTGCCCAGTCCCATCCCATTTTGCATTCCCAGCAGTATTTCTCGGGATGACTCCTTGTGTCATTTTGGGAACTGATGCACTTGGTGGCAGTGGAAAGAAACTCTTTCTTTCTACAAACCAGCATATCTACCTAGGGTATCCAGCTTGCTTTTTAGGATATTAATATGAACTATGCATAATGTCATTCATGGACTTAAAATAACAATTTTGTTAATGTTATTAGATATGAAAAGTAATTCATAAACTATTTTGGATCTATTTAATCTACATCTATTTAGCACTATGAGGTATACATTGCATTTCAGTCTTACAGGTTGTCCTTAAATTGCTCACTTCAAGCGTATGCTGCAGATTGTTAACTGGAATTGTTAACTGCACATTTGCTACCTCTTGTGACACTGTTTGTATCCCAGGACTAGACGATTATAACATCTTGATCTAGAGATGAATGGTAAATAATGAATATTGTACTTTTAGTGTAAGCTGTTGGACAGATAATAATTTATGACATAGTTCACAACACCTGAAGGATTTGTTAATATTTTCATAAACAGCCCAAGGCAGACTAAAAAGTATGACTGTAATGCAAGCTGTACTTTGCATATTTCCAGAATATTAAAAATTATTCTGTCAACTCTATCACTCTTGTCATCCGTTAATGCCCATTCCACGCTGTCTGGGAAGAGCATATGCACTCCTCCCTAACTTGAGGTACCATTAGCATCTTGTTAAATAGGGCAAAGCTATTGGTAAGGATTTTGAGAGGAAGAAGGACAATACAGCATATTTCTAAAAAACCGTAGCCTGCAATGGTCCCTTCTAGCTCCCTTATAATGGAAACTGCAGGGAAAGGAAAGGTTCTGTACATCCATATACGTAGGGTGTCAGGCGCAACTGACATCTGCCGTTAATTTAGTGCAGAGTATCATGTGGTGGTATTCCCATCTGTTCTTCATCCTCTTGAGGGAGATATATTCTCAACTCATAGAGGCCCTATCCTGAATGAAGGACTGTTCTTGCACCTTTTGTGTAAAGCAAAATTTTTTGCATAACTACCACAATGAATGGAAAAAAGTGTCTTATTTAGAAATAGATAGAGACATGTGTTGATAACTACTGTGATTTTAATGCACATTGGTAACATAATTGATTTTATATCCTCTTTATACAGGAATGAAAGTAGTAAAAAACTTGCATTCTTTCATATTTGACTGATGATATAACACACTTATTAGATATGTCAACTTTAGCACTAACATGACTTGAAAGTTAATAATACTTCATGATTTTGGTTTTCTACCTGGGACTTCATAAAATATGAAGATATTTCATTCCCGCTGTCACATATGAAATCTTTAGCTTATCCATAAAACTTTAAAATCAAAAAACAAGATGATGCTAATACGCTGCATGAGGTCACTAACTTTATGTAAGAATATTGCTACTTTTTGGAAGCTATAGCAAGAACATATGCATATAAGCAAGTTTAATTTTGTTATTGGAGGGATAAAATTATCACTAAATAGCCACTGCTATAGTCAGTAATAATCACAACAAAGATATTCTGCCATTATAATATAAGCTGTGGGGTTATTCCAGGATAATGTATTTGAGATATTTGGGTCAGAGGGGTAAATTAATACAGGGAAAACACAGTAACTTTACAAAATGGAGACAGTGAGTTTAATCTTTTTGAAATCTAAACATGTGAGTGTACAATATCCACTGAAATCTTAGAAGAATTTATATTATGTTTRTGATTTAGAAAAACAGAAACATCAAAGGGCGATATCCAAAGTTCTCCTCTTCTCTATTGGTTTTGAGATACCCAGATGGGGAAAAATTATTATTACTATATTATTAAATATCTTTCTTTGGGCTACATATACTTTGCAACATTTTTCGACGAGCTGAGAGTTACAGCTGATGAGATATAATGATGCTGGTCAAGTTAACCAATAGTTCATATTCTAAAAAACTTTTTATTTTCAATTTGATTTGTCTTAGTCACACATTTATTACTGATGGGTATTTGATGAGTTGGACACTCTGTTCAAATATCGTTGACACTTAGCTTGTTAGCAAGTCTAATGGCAGTCCTCTAAGTAATGACGGAGAAACTATTTGCCCTCTTTAGCTGAAGTGGGCAAGACAGGGACATGAGGTTGTTGTTCAGGAGTGCACAGTTCAATTAAAGGAAGTCCGTCTTGTGCTGAGCCAGGCCCTCTGCACAGTTTAAGACAGTATCACATTTGCTGCTATGTGAATTGGCTTCTGAGGGCTGGTATACCAGCCAAAACCCTTCTGGGTGTGGGAAGCTGCTGTGAACGCTTCCACTCCAAACCCCTGAAATCCAGCCTCAGTAGTAGAGGGTGAAAAATGTGGGAATCTGGGAACCATTAAATCAGTGCTGCTGCAAAATAATTAGCCTTAAGTGGTCTTATCCTGACACTTTGTTCCACCAGTCAAGTGTAACAAAACTGTAATAACRGAGTCAATAGGGGTAGAGCTCCACTGAATTTAGGCATTTTGCTAGCTTATAACTGCTAAAGATCTGCTGTAATAATTGCAGGTGAGGTACATCATCTTGCAAAGACATTTTATCCATCATAATTTTCCTTCTTTCTGCCTAGTTTTGGATGAGCTAGCTACTGCTATAAAATTTGTGAAGGATCACTGATATGCTAGCAAACGACGATGCCATGTGGATTATTTTCATATCAGCTGTTCAACYTCCAGATTAATATTGCTTATTAGGTGGATAAATGTAATGAAGCAAGTGGAGTATTAATGGTTTGAGGGGATCCTCAGTTGGGGTTCAGCAGAAATACCTTATATTTTGGAGAGGGGCAGGAGGAGATTGAGTATTGCTTTCATGAGACATGATATCCTGCATTTCAAAGTCTAATAATTCATTAAAAACTAAGAACAAATCACTCCGTGTTGTTAATCCTACCATCACTGATTTCAGCAAGGGTATCCCAGCTCATAGCCACTGAAGTCATAGTCATGAAGACAACTTTTGTGTGATGAATGGAAAAAGAAAAGGGCTCATTGRTATTGGCCTGAGCAAGCAGTCAGAAGCAGTCACTGCAAGGCAAGAATTCTTCCATTCATGTTATTAATATCATTAACTCTGGATCTCAATTATGCCAGCTGATCTGTTAAGTACAGCTATGTCTTTGATGACCAAGCATATAGAGAAACAGAAAAATTACCCTCGCTGATAGCATGATATTCAGTRCATTAAGATAAGGAATAATATGTCATAAAGATCTGTACACTTCTGTGCATATTTCATTATATTAGTGATATATTATGCTGACATCTTGAATGACACAAGGTTTATGAGTGAGCTTGGTTGGTTAGAAATGCCAGAAAAACCACCCTTTCCTTTTTTTTTTCCCCTCTACATTTGACACCTGGTACCAGACAGAGTGAGTCACAGGAATTAACTGTCTGCCAAATTCCAGCTGGTACGTTTCTGCTTCTGCGGCTGCTGAAACTTTTCACTTTTGCAAAAACATGAAGTGTTTGGGCCAGAGGCTAACCAACAAAGGAGGATTTTGAACCTAAGCATGTCAATCAATCTTTATTGACTTGGCATATTTTTCATCTGAGTACCGAATAAYATTTATTGTTTGCTGTTTTTCTTTTTTAGTGCATTATGAGAGTGGGAGCAGATCCCATATTAATTTTTCACTTTCAAGCATTGGTGTTTTTAATATAATTCATTACTCCAATCTGGTAATTTTATTTATTTAATTTCATTCCATAACAATGTCTGGCAACTTGTGGATGTATACCTAGGGTTTTTCAACTCTCAATCACTTAATTTGTGAGCTAAGAAGACCTTAKTGCATGTGGGATGGATGTTTCTCAGAAACAAGGTTGACTAATCAGAAAAAGCAGCAACTTACAGTGATGTCATTCTCACTATAGACCAAGTAATAATGATTGGAGCTGGCTCTCGTAAATTAGACATAAAATGAGATATTTGATTTCCTTCACCACTATTACCACAGAATGKGAAAAACAAAATTGCACTTCTTTCTCATCCTCACTGAGCTTTGTGCCTGCAGCAGGGATACATTATAACTTATTTTTCTTATAATCTACAAAATTAATGTGAGGAAGCTGAAGAGGCTGGGACTGTGGAGGAATTGCCTGTTTCTGTTGGTAAATTAATTTTGTGATAGCTTGTTGCTCTGGACATCTCTTTTWCAGCTGTACCTAAGATTAGACTTCAGAATTTTTTCACTATCTTGTGAAATGTCACTGAACAGATGGTGCTTTTCACTGTTTTCTTGATTAGAACCCAATCTGTCAAAGTGCTTACACACATGCTTAACTTAAGCACAGCAGCACTCCCATTTGTATCAGTTTTATAATCAATGCTTTGTAGATTTTGGGTTGTAAATAAACCTACCTTGAGGGAACTGGGGTTGTTYAGCCTGGAGAAGAGGAGGCTGAGGGGAGACATTATTGCTCTCTACAACTACCTGAAAGGAGGCTGTAGAGAAGCGGGTGTTGGTCTCTTCTCCCAAGTAATTAGTGATAGGACGAGAGGAAATGGCCTCAAGTTGTGCCAGGGGAGGTTTAGTTTGGATATTAGGAAAAATTTCTTCACCGAAAGAGTAGTCAGGCATTGGAACAGGCTGCCCAGGGAAGTGGTGGAGTCACCATCACTGGAGGCGTTCAAAAAACGTGTGGATGTGGCGCTTCGGGACATGGTTTAGTGGGCATGGATGCTGGGTTGATGGTTGGACACGATGATCTTATAGAGGTCTTTTCCAACCTTAATGATTCTATGATTCTATGATTCTATTCTAYGATTCTACCAGCTAAGGAAAAGTTTGCTTAAAAATTAGCACTTAKTTACATGTTAGTTAACTAAAAAACTTATTTAAACCTCTGACTGCAAAGAAGCCATTGTCAGAATCCCTCATTTGTGAATATACTTCAGCGTGGATGGCTGCATACACTAGCAACAGGTTAACATGATAAAGTAAGAAAGAACTTCATGAAATAAAAATTAATAATAATAGTAGTCTCTCCATCATAAATAATGRTGTTTTTAATAAGAATATATAAGTAGATTTAAAAAAAACCCATAATGTTTGGGGTTGTATYCTCAGATAACTCTCACCAGCTCACATACACAAACCTGTAAGTACATTGCTTAAACTGAACATTTCCCAGCTCTCCTCAGCAGGAGACATTAAGCACTAGAAATCTCTTCCTGTTATAGGATTTGAAGAGGTGATTCCATCATCTGTGAGTATGCAAATAATGGAGAAGTATTTGTAGTTTCTTTTAAAACTTATGAGGAAGAAGAARTTGCAGCCTGATAGAAAGGTCAGCATATGAATCCCCTTAGCTGAGCTTGCAAGTTTAAAGCCATACTTCCTATTTTTTAAGGGCTTGTTCCTTGTACCAATCTATAAGCTAACTATCTTCCCCTTTAAACCTGGGCTACTGAACAATTCAGTTTAAGGGTGGAGAAGGAAAACATTTTAGTAAGCTTGACWTTTCAGGTAGGACATTGTCCTTGTACTTTCCCCAAACAACAATACTATAGATTTCACTAAATGCTTTTGGGTTAAATATTGTTTTCTGCAGGTAAGCAACAAACAAGCACAAACAGCACACAGTCATCCTTCTATTATTTTGTGACATGTGAGATTTGATTTTTTGCAAGTACCATCCTATCTGTTTCTTGGATTTATGGCTAGGGCAAGTATTCCTGTCTGATGTTTTTGTTTTGTTTGTTTGGGKTTTTTTTTGTTGGTTTTCTTTTCCATACATCCAAGGCTACATTCTTAAGACATCTTTTGAAACAAACACATTAGGGTACGAAGGCACAGGTCTTACTATGGACCAGTAACTTCACGATATTTCATACAAAGACGATTCTCAGCTGAAATATGAAATCAGCTCCTAAAATCAGGAAGGACACATTTTCTGACATCTATTTTCATAACAGCTATGAAAATACACTATAACTTCACCTTGGCCTAACTTTGCCTTAAACATTTGTGTCATTCTTTTCTTCACCGTAATCACTGTTTTCTGTGTATCGTATTATTTCAGAATTTAAATTTAAATTATCTGCTCCAACACTACTTTCCTCTTCAATATATTATTTCATTTTTCTTCCCTCTGATTACAACACTAGAAAAATTGTTTATGACGAAAAAAAATCCATTTACAGCAGTATGAAACAGTCTCAGATCCATAGTTCATGAAAAAAGAGAAGTAATGCAATACTGAATTTATTTTACTTCAGGGCAGAAGATTTATCAGAGTATTTCTTTGCATTGGATTCCAGTTCATCCATTATAATGTATATATTAGTTGCTAGATTGTTTCATTACACAGTAAAATTAATTGCCTCCTATCTGGTGTTGGTCAAAACATTATGAAACACTGAATGTACTCATGGCCAAAATATATTATAATAGTAGTGTGTTGAAATGATGTCTGCGATTTTAACAAAATAAACACAATTCAGGTGTCCTCTTCCACATCCTTCCACAATAGTTATTTCACCATAATCACTTCATTGCCATTTTATCCTTCACGTCATACGCCCTATTTGTTTTTCAATTCATTGTCTGTTGCGGTACATTTTGAATGCAAGCATAAGGAATATGCTATTATTGTACTTTTTCATTACAAGTATAAAGTGCCTAGTACTTTGTAGTTCGCATCTCTGCAAAGAGGTACAAATGAAATATGAACAACTGTTGGATGAAATAACAAAAGTCATTACATGCAGAAAATGTGCAAAAATGCTATTTCAGTTGCACTAACAGTCATAATTTGAAAAAGCCCAAACTACTGTAGTTCAGTCCTTATTCTTGAATATGGCATGATGTAGGATTGTATTTAACGTACACCTAAAGAGGACTTATGGCAGGCCCTTAGAATGATGGCATAGGATTTCAAGAAAATGCTGAGTTTTTGACAGTTTCTACTAATCGGATCTGACAAACACTGGATCCTATTTTTCCTGAGAGCAGGCTTAAATATGCTCAAATTCATTACCCTAAACRAAATTTTGTCTGCAGCCTCAGGCTTAGTGATTTTTAATAGCCAAATGCTTCAGAAGTTTCCTTCCATTCTCATTCCCTCAAGTTTTTCCATACTCTCATGTTAGATTCTTGAAGAATTGCTGCCTGTTTTTTTCTGACTTAACTCAGGTGGCTGCTATGTTTATATAAGAACTGTATGCATGTGAAATGTAAAATTCCCTAACATCTATGACTCTGCAGAAAGGAAAATCGTAGTAGAAAATGTTCAGCTTAGACTAACTGACTCTAAATTTGGATTACATGAGAATTTGTCTGTCAAAGGGGTATGTCTTTACTAAGTATTTATTTTCTTCAGTGAATGAAAGAATTATTCTGGATCAAGTAGGAATAGATTTTGGTGGTGAATTATAGAGATCTACTTCAGATCTCTCTGCCCAGTTTCAGTACATACTCCAGTCATGGAAATGTTGGAATTTTTCACTAAAATTACTAAACTTAATTTTACAAATGATGAAAAAGGTTGATTTTTCTCTTAAATTTATTATCAGAAACATTCAAACTTGTGAAAAGTAATAGTAATAATAATAAAAAAGAAAATCAGATAGAATTGTTGTGAAGAAAATTTCAACAAACTGAAGTTTGCAATCATTAAGAAAAGGAGCTGGCACAGTTTTTTACTTCCTCACCTTGACTGCAGCCARCATGGACGCTCACAGATTAGAAGATGCAGACTGTTTTAGAAGACATATGCTGAGGAATTTCATGGGAATCATAATAAAACATGACAATAGACAACAAGTAAATGTGAACTCACTATTTTGAGTAGGTGCAAGCAAGCCTTACCCAAAACAGCTGGGTGTCATCTTTTGGCATAATGTATGTCCAATTTCATTACGATGCTTGCTATGGTTATGTAGGTTCTGCTGAGGATCGGTTTATCTTCAGAACCAATTTGAGTTCCCGTGAGCTGGAATATAGGGTACTGCTAGCTCATATTGGCCTGAAAAATTGTATGTAGTCACACCCAATAAAGAAGTGATTACAGGGAACAACCCTTTAGAGGATTAGGCCTCAGATTGCTTAGACTTCATCACTAACATCTTGATCTATACAGTTTTTAAGCATCACAAAATCTTCAGATTTTTTTCCTGAATAATCATCTTATACCTCATCGGAAGAGATTTTTACCAAATGTCTGAAATAACATAATATCAGAACTATGTTTTTTCAAATTTGGGAACCACTAATAAGTATTGTACCTCTCTTTTGTACCAATAAAATTTTAGTAAATTCAACAAACGAGTCTTAATTTGAACTGATGGAAGGGTAGAATCTGTTGACATAAATCTCCACAAATACAACCTAATCTTCAAATAGATTAATATAATATCAAATTAAGGTTACAATGGTACACATTGTATTTGAATGGTTGGTAAACTAGGCTTTGAGATGGTAAAATGTGAATGATTGCAACAGAAATCACATAAAAGGAAGTGTTGTATCTAACAGATCTATCCACCTATGGAGAAAAAGCCAGGACAGACCACAAATATTAGAAGGAAAGACAAAGTGAGAAAATTTTACAAATTACGATTCCTTCAGTAGATTTTAATCTGACCAATTAATACCAGCAGAAAGAAAAACACTTTTAACAGAAGCTGAACTGAAAGTTGTACTTTATCTCCAGAGACAAAGCAGACCTGTTAAGTATTTCTTCTTTCTATCTGTGTTTGATGATATGCTGATGTATTTATACACATGCCTGAAAATCTGGAAAGTGATGAACAGACATGGCATCAAGATGTGCATTAAGCGAAAGAGAGAAACTTAATGTTCTTTTTCTATGATAAAATTACAAAATAGAACACATATTTTCAGTTAAATTCTTCCAGGTGTTGAAGAATCAAAAATTGATTTTGGATCTGCATTGAGAACACTAGTGAATAATCAGGAAGGGCATTGAATACACTGAAAAACGTGGTTAATGCAGGAGATTCTGATAATTTTTATAGTCTTTAAGGTAGCATGTGAGTTACCATTCCACCTCACCAGCCAAAATAATCTATCCTCACACTAAGGTGTTCTGGGGAAGGGTTAGAATTGCCTAATAGAGCCTTATGACTTAATGATAGCTTTATCCATTTTTAAGGAACACTGTGTTGTCAGATTCCTTCCCTAAAGATGCTTGTGAGTGCTGAATGGGAAAGGAACACCTCCGAGGAGCAGAAGCCTGTAGCTGCCACTACCTGAAAGCTATAAAACCACTCTTGCACGCATTTCACTGAATCTAACCCTTTCTTCTTGCTAAGAGTTGACAGAACTACTACATCAGAAAACTGCCATGAGGAGATTACACCATCATTTATGAATAAAATATCTATACTAAGCAACATTTAAAACAGGGTAGCTTAAACCGCCCCCCCCCCCCAGCTATTATTTTAGTATGTCATCCTACACTTCTGCCTGAAATATATATCCTATAGTCAATTATAAATAAAAACTGACATATAAATAATGTTTTACAGCTTATTGCAACCAATAAAGAACAGCACAGAATGTTTTGATGTCTTCCAAAAATGAATTATGACACATTAACATGAAATCTATTTTTTTCATTTCCCATTCTAAAAGTTTACACACAGTTCTTTTTTCTCACCCTTCAGTTAAACCTAAAGCTTTTGCATCATTTCTGTTTCTGCTAGTGATTTATCCAGGCATATAGTCATTGCACCATAGCTATCTAAGCCACAATAATACACAAATCTGAGCAATAATGACATTTCACTACCCAATATCTTGGTTATTTTGATATTGATTGTACAACTATAACACTGCTTATGAAATGCATCTTTGGTATTTAACAGCAGGCTGTGATTTCTACTTTCATCCATAGTTAATTGATCTACTAATCATGACCCAAAGGTGCTGAAAACATAAGGTGCTCATCAGTTACATCTGCGTGTAACTAGAGAAAGCTAAATATGCAAAGTAGTAATAGATATGGTGCTATGATTTTCCACAATTCTAAATGGCTGCATTTTGCTTTGATTCACAATTGCTTTGGGATAATAGAAAAATTATAGTGCATATAATCACATACCTACCAGAACAACTTTTTCCCTGAATACTTGCAAGGAAATACTCCTTTGTGTACCTTCTGGGATTTTTTTCCCTGAATGTTTTTATTAACATCTTTTGAATAGAWTATTTTTAATAGAATGTTCTAAATGAAAGGATTAGAAAACTCACAGGGAATGAATACTGAGTTTGGAATTTCAAGAAGCGCTACCAGAAGTCTGGCACAGGACAGACTTTTATCTTCTAATCATTGAAGGAAAAAACTCCCTTTTTTCCTGATAACAGTCATTAATTTACAAATTATCTGCAGATGCAGAGTAATTTTTAGATATTATTCTGATAAAAATCGTCTTGGAAATTCAATTTTTTAATTACATAATATTTTATTTCCTGCTGTAAGGCATTAATGACTCTTTTCCCCCCTTAATWCAGAAAAAGACAGTTACATGATTTAGTTATCTGATTTTTTATATCTTTGTGTTAGTATTTACAAGACATCTAGATATATCAAGGTCACTTTAGCTCTGAAGGTTTCTGCAATTTTGGGAGATCCACAGCATTTATTGTAAGCTTATCCAGTGTCTCCTTTTCCCCTAGACATGACAATTTGATACCAGTTCTTCTCCATTTCTGTTGCAGATATGGACACTGTATTGTGCTCCTGATAAAATGTTTCAAAGCATTTACACATTTTGTGGCTTTGGTTATTCCTGTCTTTGATATAAAAAGCCTGAGAATGTGTTCAAAAGCTGGAAGAACAGGAAAAAAACCCCAACAGATAGATCTGATTCAAAGGTTACTTTTCAAAGTATATTGAACTCTTGAATTATCCACCTTTTATTTTTTATTTTTAAATAGTCATGTTTAAATCTATATTACTTTTTTCATCACCAGTTTAGAAGTTTTCTTATGATCTTCTTTTTTTGGTATTATTTAAGGTTAGAGCCATTTCAGCATATTTTGCATTTTAGTACCCTTTTTTCCTAAATTGTAAATTATAGCCGAATAGAAGACAAATGCCCTGTGGTCTTTCTGTGTGATCATCCTATTGTGTTATTCCTTCCAAGGAGCAATCTGAGAGGTAGCTACCGCTTCATTTATGTGCACAAATCCATATATTGACCCCCTTAAATTATCATGCTTTGTAAACTACCAGCAGTTTTTTTCTTTCTTTCTACCGCTTCTCTCTGCTGAAGCAAGCCTTCTTATCTTCTTAATATCCAGGGTGAAGTTAACAAGCCACACTTGCATCAGTTAGTCAGCAGAAACAAATTATGAGGTCCCTACAGGATTCCCAGGTGTGCCAAGAGAAGTTAAATCCAGACAGCCTGCAAATGCTGTTTATTAAGTCCCACAAAAAACATCCTCTGCTCTCTCCTGCGTTTCTTTTCATGGTGACACCAATAGTCCCCAGGCAGGAATGAGCCTCCATATGTAGGATGCTCCGCAGCCTCAGAGTAAACAGAGCCCTTGCCCTGGAGAGCTCAGAATGCAAATGCGGGAAGTATCACCATAATTTTTAGGAAATAATAGAAAACTGAAATGTGGATGAGGCAAGATAAACTTCCTGGGCCGTGCAGGAAGGCTGGCCTCAACCGAGCCTCATTCATTGTGGTTATCCAGCTAATTTATCAGCTTTATTTTTAAACTGGATCCAGTTTTCCACTGGACCCAATGAATAACCTGTTTATTTGTAGAAAGTGGATCAAGCCAACAGGTGACCGGTTATCATTCCCTGCAGAGGAAGCAGCTGGTTTTCTGTTGTTGGACAGGCAAAACCTCAACTCCTACCTTCCCCCTGAGCCCTCCAGCCTGCCRGTTTTGCTCTGGCCATCCCAGTGCAGACTCCTTCTTTCCAGCTCTGGGGAAGTGTCTGTTTTCTATAGTGGTGAATATGAAAAATTTAAAACTCATGCTGTTATTGGTACTGGACCTGAAGCATGGTTGAGGTGGGAGGATAGGGCACCCAGGGCACCCTGTGTCTCTCTCACACCTGTGGTGCCTTTGAGTAGGGAAGATGAAGTTGTCTCCTACCATGTCACGTCTCTGAGTGTAGACGCTACTTGTGCGGAAATATTTATTCATAAAAAGAGGGAGCATGCCCTCTTAGTCTTCTTCTATGTATGGAAAATTCACTTTTTTCCATGCAGAAAAAACTTGTTAAACAGCCGATGTTTTGCTTTTCTATGTGTTTTTTTCCTTTTTTTTTTTTTTTTTTTTTACTTTCCCACAAACAGCAGCATATGGTATACAAGTGTGGGTTTGTAGTTCAATACAAAATGTAAGCCAAATCTTTTCATGAATCCTCACGCTGCTTTGGTTATAAGATGTTCTTAGGCCAGAACAACTTTTGTCTTCATAAAAACAAAACCTGAAGTCTTTATGCTGTACAGGTTGGGATTTTTCCTTGTGTTTTAATGTATTGCCAGAGGTTAAAGTGTAGGTCAAGAAACTTAAAACCAATTTTTTTTTTTATTGTTTTTTTTCAGCAAAAGTATTTTTCCCCAGAACATGAGCAAAAATGCTCTGCTGTTCTTATTTTGCCATAATTTGACTTTCATAGGATATTGCCTCTGGACCATGACAAGATACCCCAGACCAAACCAAGCACATTCTGATATACTAGTTGCCTATCTCCAAGGCTGAAAATTGGACATCATAATATGASAGTTAAAGAAATTTTCCTTTAGTAATTGCTTTATGTCCTGAAATGAAATAATGTTATTCCTCTTAAAAATATAAACTAATCACTGTTTAAGGCAGATATTCTAGTACCTGATACAACTAAAAAATATTTTACCTAACATTTGTAATTTGAAATTTAAATAACAGTAAATTAAAATTTTTGTAATATAGTTTATTTGAACAAACTTTAAAAATATCCTTTTATGAACTATATAATATTCTTTAGAATTTATCTTGTGCCAGCAAATACTTTTTAATGGYAAAGTAAGTATTTTTTCCAGACAAGTTCCTTCCTATTAGTGATTTTATGTTTCCGGACTTTACATTTCACTGAATGAGTTGTTGTATTTTTGTTATGAACAGAATCGCCTAGTGACCTTTTGAATGTTGTTCATTACTGATCAGGTGAAAAGGGTTTTTATCAGATCACTTCAGAATCTCAAAAAGGATTTAAAAAAGACCTAGTTTGAATTGTAAATACAGGCCAAGTGTGAGAAGGTCTTTGTTTTATCTAATGACATTCCTGCCTTTGCAAGCTATAATGTTTACAGAAATATTTGACACTCTAAGGCAATATGTAAATTTTCTTGAGTATGGTACTTTAGAAGAGAAATCCTGACAGACCACTAAGCTGAGGGAAGCAGATGACAACTTTCTACAACTATAAATTACAGGCATTTGTTTATTGCTATTTAACATTTCCATTGCAGACTGCATACTGATGATGTGAATTGGATGGATAGATGTTGACTAATCTGTAAACACTTTAATTGGCTTCTGAAATGTGGCACAGTTGTATGCCAGGGTTTTATCCACAATTAAGTCAAGTTTTATGAACTTAATTCCTCACTATTGTTTGCTGCCAAAATAAAATTATCAAAGTCTTTGCTCGTTGACATGTTGCAAACAATTACAGGGTTGTTCATGAGTACTAGTTTGGAATTTTGTGACGAAATAGCCTGTGCTGAAAGTGCTGGTTTGGAGCATCACACTGCATATTGACAGTATTTTCTCTGGGGAAGTGTCTTAGGTCTGAGCTGCAATTTGGAAAATGTGAAGAGGCAGAAAGGTGTGCATGCACAGAGAAATGTGTGAGTGCCCTGTGTGTGCACCCGAAAGAGGTCACCTACTATATCGTGTGCTCCACTGACTAGAAATCTATATCTATTACATTATAAGTTTATACGTTTAGTTAATTTCTGTCATTTTGAGAAGCAAGTGTAAAAGTCCAAAGTCTAAGGAAACGTCTTCACCGAAAGGGTAGTCAAGCACTGGAACGGGCTGCCCAGGGTAGTGGTGGAGTCACCATGACTGGAGGCGTTCAAAAAACGTGTAGATATGGCACTTCGGGACATGGTTTAGTGGACATGGTGGTGTTGGGTTGACGGTTGGACTTGATGATCTTAGAGGTCTTTTCCAACCTTAATAATTCTGTGAATCTATTCTATGGTGCCAGTTTGCAATGTTCTGTTAGTAACTGCTACTTGATGGGGTGAGCTGGAGCATGGCACTTTATAAAGCAGCCAGCACTCTCCTGTCCTCCCTGTGCTTACAAGAATGACAATGTACTGCTCCTTCTTCTCCCAGCTGGCCATATCTCCTACTAGTCTTCTTCCCTGCACCTTTGAACGTGTTGGTATTATGCCTTTTTTTGCATTTTTTCAAAAAAGCACCTCTTTGCTGTGAATTTTATGTTAACTTTACAGATAGTCCCAAAAAAGTTCTAACTCAAAGACAGCTTGTAGTCTTCTGTCTGTTATGGTTTCTTTGCTTGCTTTCTCTTCTCTTTCTCTCTCTTTTGAAGATTTTAAATCACAACAAGGAAGCTTTACCAGTCCATACGCTAACTCTTCCAGTCCCTTAAAATTTAGGACCCTTGGAATGGCTTTGTCCATTTAAATAAACAAGAGAACACGTTTGGGATATTTGTACTTTTAGCATAGCTGTTTTCAAAAGTAATAGTTAAATAAATTCTCTAAATGTGAACTATTGTAACCATAAAATATTGTCTATATTATTAGAAAACAATTCTCTCTGGATTTTGAAATACAAGCAAAAAAATATACCAGATGCACATTTTATTTATTGTATAAGGGAACAAACATGAATTTAAATCACTTACATTATAAGATAGAACTCTGAATTATGTTATATMTGTGTTTGTAATTAGAGGGCAGAACAGATGGTAGAGTCTTAGTTTAAAGCAATATGTCTATTAAAGTAATGCATGCTGCCAGGTAATTGTTCCAAATCACAAAATGTCCATTCACCGTGTTTTCAGAAGAAACCGGCAGTCTGAGAGACAGCTACTTCTTGGGGAGAGTTTAACAAAAAAAMCCCAAAAAACAACAAAGTAAACAAGGCATTTTTACAATAGGCTGCTAATAAAATGCAAAGTTAGGAATATTAACTATTTTTCATAGAAGAATCACAAAATTAGTATATCAAGATTTTGTTAGTCATAGAATTCTTACATGGGTTGGGCAGTGAGAAACTATGAAAGATGTACATTTTTATTTTAAATAGACATACTTGTTCATGTCAGCAATGTTAATAAGTTCCAAGAATGCTTTTATAACAGGCATATGTGAAAACATAGCTTTTTATTTCCTTGGGACTCATACTGAGACTCCAAAATATTGCATGCAATTTCTACATTTTCTATCCCTTTTCTTTGCACTGATTTCTGCATCTAGGACTGCTGGATGATTTCCTGTTTTAGGAACAGTTCTCAGCAAAATTTCATCTCATAGTTTGAAGTCATYACCTCAGTGGCTCAAGAGAGGAGACAGAGAGGTGTTGATGGTAGTCAGACAGATGTGGAGGGTACACTTAATTTCATCCCTACTGTCAGATTATCTTTTGCAGACTGTAGCAGCTAAGTACACAACAGTAAGCCATTGTCAGGCACACAATCAATGAGATGTAATGTGTTCAAGTGTTTTCTTTTCTCCACTCTTCAAAAGCATCAAAGAAGTTTTTTTATAGCAACTTTACTAGATTTTCAGGAATGTTTCATCTATTTTCATCTATTTTTTTTTAGTGTTAACTAATATATGGTCTCTGACAGAGACTATACTATTTAATTTGTTTTTATTTTTCCTAGGAAAACAACATGTAGGTGTTTTTGAAAAAAAAAAGTACAGAAAAAGCTGTTTAAAACCACCTGATATTTAAAATCTTTTTAGGATATATTAATGAAATTAAGAAGAATAGCTTAGGTCTTTAAATTCAAATTAATAAAGGCTAGTTATGTCATAAGCTTCAAAATGTTTTTATTGTTTTTGACAGTACAATTTAGAATGTGATTGCACTCTCTTATTTCTAAATATTCTCATTTACAATGAGCTCTGAAGATTATGGTTTCATAGATGATCACGAATGTTATGTAGGTAAAGTGGTTGGTAAAAAATGCTTATGCCGAAAAGAAAGTTTGCTCAGTCAGGGACAAGAAACACATTAGATACTGGTGTTAATTTATTACAGTTCATGATTCCTGTTATTCAGCAAGACCTCAGATCCTAGAATGAAATTTGCTTGTCATTTTTAATCCAGCTTGGCAGACAGCCTTTTCCTACTTGATGACATATTTTTGTTTCCTAGAACTCCTGCTTGATTCTTCTGCAGGAGGGGGACGAATAAGACAAATGGGAGAGAAAATAATGTTTATGTTTAAACTCTGGATTGCAGTGTATGATAGATGGGCTCTTTTCCCGGATCTGACAGACTCCCAGCCAAGCTAAAAATTGTAAAACAATTGTATCTCTAGTACTTAAAAGATGTTTGCCTCTGATGCTCCGAGTTTAACTTATGACACCTTTAATTCTGAATACATATAGTTTTCTCCTGAGTGTTTATATATAATACATCTCCCATTAGTACTTTTTTCATAAAAATGCAACTATAAAATGATATCCCGCTGCTCTCTTACAAAACCCTGAAATACCTTTGAGAAAATCACAAAGCAGAATTGTAGAAACAATTGTAACACATCTTTAAGATAAGATAAAATAAGATCTCTGTAAATGCTTGAAACGGCAGAGGCAGCCAGATTCTTGCTGATGTGTTTAAAAATAGCAAATTAAAGCCTTTCATGGCTTTTAATATGCATTTTTCTTTCCTATTCTTCTAGTCCGATGTTTGGCAGAGAGATAAAAACTCTAATTAGGAGTACCTGTGCATTTGAAATGCTAACTTTCACACATAGTTAATGCTTAAAATTTTCATTGTTATTCAAAGACCTGAGAGAAGCAGATTTGCTAAAACCAGGGTGATGTTTAGGCTGCAGACTGTCACTAGAAATTTAGTTGTGGTCTTGGACCAGATCCTAAAATGCTAAACTCCTAATACAAGATTCAGCAGAACTGCAGATACTCAACTCTAAAACTGCTGTTAAAAACCTATTGATTGCTGTTCACTTAATCCTGAAAATATCTCAAAAGAGATCTTCAGGTATGACCTAGCCTTTTTGGATGCCAAGAACTAACTCATACTGGGGTTAGGTATTAGCAAAAAAACCCTGGTCAGACATATTTAGCAAACAAAACATCTAGAAAGGGTTTTTGAGTGTATATGCTGCTGCCTTGAGCTCTTCAACACAGAAGATCGTTTGTAGTTAAGCCTTTGGCCAAAAGAGAAAACCTGATTAAAACAAATACATTTAAGTACCCTGAAGTAGATAATATATCCATTTTAAAGCACAGCCCAATAAGAGAAATTGTACAACTGAAATGCAGTCTTGTAGGTAGAGCAAAAGGACAAACAGAAGTTTTAATATTTTAGAGGTTTTTGGGGTAGAAAATCAATACATTCTGCTTACTACTTTTCTGCTCTGCACCGAGGTAGTGATGAGACATCTATACTTCTTATGGCACCTGAAACAACTGTGAGTGTTTAGTATAGAGTTTGAATTCATGAGAAAGGTGAGTGAGATATTCAACCTACTTACTATACCAGGTTATTTCTTGGATAAGATCTGGCTTCTTAGTGCAAAGGGGATAAGTAAAAAGCATGTTTAAGTTGCCTACAGTTATCTTCTTCTGTTGCCAATATACGACTGAAGTCCAGAAGCACTCTTTTCTCTCTTGAACTTAGAAATCATAGGCTGAGGGATGTTGAGTAAATATCCAGACATCTGTGGCCAAGTTCTCCCAAGTAATAAGCAACCTTTCCTACTGTACAATGGAGATACACACAGATACACCCATTATTGCCATAGTAAAAATGACTTCTGAAGTCTTCTAGAAATTTTTAAAGAATTAAATTCACAGAACACTACCTGGGAGAGAATTTGGATCCTGAGCTGTTCTCAATCTCTTTCTTTGTAATTTCATACTGCTTCAAATAAAATACTTGGCTATTTCCATAATTTAAAAAAAGAAATCCTACAGCAAAAATAACCCTGTAGAGTCGGACTGAAAGTTAAAGGCCTGTTCACTTTTCTGTTCCCTTCCCTGCAGGAAAGGACTTCATTTGGAACAGATGGGGTGTTGAGTGTTTTCGCACCTGAGATTCCCYGTCACTGGCATAAATGTGCAGGGAATTATGCACATCATTTACTATGCATTTAATTTCCCTAAGCTGTGTTCAGCTGGACCTTGTACTCTCTGCCCTTCACTTTCATGGACAATAAAATCTTCTTGAACATATGCTGAGGAGAACAGAATTAACCTGTAGAAAAAACCAAAACCCTTGATCTATCAATGCAGATAATTCATCTTAAGCATTTCTAATTCAAAGAACACCTTGCCTGAAACTTTGTGTCTGAGGTGATTGCATCTGTCTTGCTTAACCCCACAATAGGAACACTTAGGAAAATAAATCACTTTATAATGAACAGTGTCACTGCTTATATTTAAACAAATACTTGGCCAAATCTCTCTTTCAATATCTCTTCTGTCACTAAGGTCACATGCCATTAAATACCTGTAGGGTAGTAAGCTGCATACTGTCACCAGTAAGCCAGAAGCCTGAAATTGTCATGTTGCAGGTATGACCTCTTGGGAGGTGACTTGGTTTTTGCATTCCCTTGGAGTAACTGCTGTTCGTGATATCGATTACCAAGGGAAGGCATTTCCTGCCTTTCCTGCCATCATATATGATCATTTCATTCCTTGCAGAGTTCATGCTCAGTGATAAGTGAACTTGCTTTGAAAGACCAACAGGTTAAACAGTGACAACAGCGAGATGAATCATTGCCCTGCTGTGCTATCGCCCTGACTAGAGATTTGTAAAACTTTTTTCAGTACTGTTTTTTTTCACTAAAACTTCTAATTTCATTTTGCTTCTACTTCTGTTTACAAGTTAGCAAAGACTAAACCTATATCATTAAGTACATCGCACATCTAAAGGGTAGATTACTTGCTAGACCAAAGAAAAGACTTTTCAGTGCATAAACCCTTATTTTTTTGGCATTGCATCCATGTTATCTGTTAGTATTCCTACTTTATACATGATTTTACACATTTTAATTCTCTCCCTATCTGTCAAAAAGTACACATGGCTGGTCTAAAAAAACCCCAATTTATTTCGGTTTCCCAAAGTGTGTAAGCACGAATACCTGAGATCAAACTCGTTCTGTCTGCTGCGATGTTTTTGCACTAGCTCCCACTTAATTATACTGGCTTTTTAAAAATTAATAGCAAAGCTCCCATTCGATTCAATACAATTATAGTTTACCCATTGAGGTTAATGGGACCACTAAATTATGCAGATATCTTCTGACGTTTAAGATTTTGAAGGATTTTTATTTGAATCCAAAGTCATAACCTTTGATTTGCAGCCTATGAAGTCCCTTCGGCAAATTGCTTTTGAAAAAGAAGATGAAAAGGGCTTACAACTCTGAAAATGGCTGCATGAGTCCAAACCATTATATTTATTTATACTTATAGGTGTATTTGTTTTTACTCTGAATGGGTTTTTGTAGTTTGTTGCCATAAGTTCTTCGCAGAATTAGAAACTCCTTTTCTGAAAGCTGTGTTCATCAGATGTCAGAAGCAGTTGGAAGCAGTATTTCCCTCTTAAAGGAGACTCCTCGAGGAATAGAGTGAAAGAAATGTTGGTAGCATCTACATGTCTTGGACAAAAATGTTTTATAGGAACATAAAAAAATAGATCGATGAATAAATATTCTGAGTTTGACTGTTCTTAACCTCAGCCTGCCTCCAAACAACGGGGAAGGTAACACCTGGCACTGCATGCAAGGAAGTAGCTTGATATACCTGACTTAAGTCATCAATTACACTAATTTTCTTTACAATAAGGTACTTAAAAGAATTGCCATTGTTACTGATCTTCTTCACTGGGAGGAGCTGTACTGGCTTAAAATCAGGGCTATACATCAATAAAATGACTGTACTGAACTATTATACTCTGTTTTTACTAGACAGCACTTGAAGGGATACAGGAAAGTAATGAGGACAAATCATACATTTCACAGTACAGTCTTGTACTTTCAGCTACAGTTTCAGCTCTACCATCATTCATTATCCTCAGTTGTCATGGCTTAGTTGTTATTATTGTTATTAATATAATAGCAATAACTATTGTTATTATCAGATATTTGCTTTTTGTTTCTTTTTGCTTGCAGCTGTGTCAAGATTTTTATCAGATATCCCATCCCTGCCAAACAAATACTTTCAAGCTGATGATCTTTGAGTGATGTTACTGTCACAGTACAAAGGTGTTTGTCCTCCAAATTCACAACAGAAGTAGTGTTACTAAGCTCTTCGACACTCAAAAATCGGTGAATCGTGTTTCCCCCAGCATGGGATCTAATAGTAAATGCAGTAAATGCTAACTATACACATATAAGATTTTTTTCATCTCTTATTTTGCCATGTTAATGAACTATTGTGGCTCCCTTTCTTTCTCTTTCTTCCCTAGGGATAGCAGAACAACAGCAATTGGAGGCATAACAGTAGGCCTGGATGAAATAGATGTGAAAGCACTGATTAAAAAGAAATTCTGTTGTGTGCACATCCTGGAAGAACACAACATTAATTAATTAGACTACCTACTCAATGAGAGATAAGTAATCAAGATCACAATTATCTTTTCATTCCACATCTGGACAGTGYTGTGTTAGAATACAAATAAGTAACAATAATAATTAATAATAGTAAATTTTTGTTCTCATAAATTCCGCTCTCATAAACATAACTAGTATTTCCATGAATAACTTACTGGAAATAGGTGAGATTTTCTAAAAAACTCAAGGAAATCCCATCTAGTACAAACTATGTAATTCACATTGTATAATTTGCTTTAGAATTATCTCAAAGGAGATAAGAAAGCTTTCAAGCTGAGGTACTCTGCAGAAATGCATTCACTCACTGAAGCTCTGGGTCCCTCACATTTTTCCTTTTGAAAGTCCCAGTCCACCAAAGTGGCTGTATAAAGCAAATGAGTGGTGGTAGCCCTTGTAAGTAACACAATCACATGCTATAAATATTCCATTTCAGATTTGTATCACTTCCTCCTTCTTCCCAAATAGATGATTCAAAAATGTGACTTCTTGAGCTTTGCCTGACTCTTAGGTACAAAATACACTGAACGACTCAGGTATTTTTGACTGAGGGCAGAGGAGAAGTGCTTATACTACTTCGTTCTTCTTTTGACCCTCCCATCCTCGTGGCCTGCTCTGACAGCAGGAAGGGATGCCCAAAACACTCTTTTCTAACTTACTATACTCAGTCACAGCCCTGCTGAGGAACACACGCTCATGGCCTGAGAAATACAGAAAACATTATTATGTTCAGTGCACATGCTGATTAATACAGATGTACCTCTTCACCATTAGCAGCAATCTACCGGTCTGCTACTCCCAGACTTTCTGCAAAGATGCTCTATAATTTCTGTGCCAACATCACAAAAACTTGTGTTCCTTGGCAGTGAATTACCTGACAAAATCCAATCAACAAGTGACATCATTTTAAGCCTGTCTGCCAATGTGTCATAGCTCAGATGTGTGTTTACCTCTGAGGGCAGAGAAGTAAAAGACTCTCCCTCTCTGCAGCACTCCTTAAATATTATCCTCTGTCCAAAGCTAGCAATGCCAAACTGCCATTACTAGGTTATAAATTTGTCAGGGATGTGTCTGAAGTTCTAAGGCTCAGGTGAACAGAAGTCTGTAGCAACATATGCAGATGATGAAAAATGATCTGTATTTTGATAATAAAAAAGAAGCACTTGTTCATGTTAATGGTGGATTTTCCTGCAATATTTGTTAAATAACAATTTGTTTCTGAAATATTCAGTTATTAACTATTGGTTAGTCATTATTTGTGTTGTCTGGAGGCAGAAACCTTATTCACAGTGAAATTTTATCAAAGGGCAGCCACTACTTAAAACAGGTAGGTTAATGTTTTTTTTCTGTTTCTAGGCTTGGACTCAACATACCAAAACCCAGAAAATATTTAGGAGTGGGGAAAAAAGTTTTAGTACTTTTATATGGATAATAAGTGATGTTTCTTTTCTGTACTTCTGAATAGTGATTAATATGTGTGGTAGGGCCATGCCCTTTGCCTTAGAGACTYTGGAGTCCTGAACTATACAGTGGTGCCTTCACGGACTGGTTACAATTTAGGGTATGAAGTACTGCTTTGGTGAGAAAAAAATGTATATTGTCTCCTCTTTGCAGTTAGAAGCCTGATCTGACATTTAGGAGCCACCAAAGTTTTAGTGTCTGGAGAGATCTCTGGGTTTCCACACAAAGCTGCAAAGATCAGTGTGAGAAATAGCAATGTGAAGAGCCAAAGTTTGGGAACATGAGACACCTGTTAAGAAGTTTTTTACAGCTTAGGGCAAACCCAGAACACCATCGTTGTTGCACAGATAAGACTACAAAACCTGCCCATTTTATTCTAAACACTGCAGAGAGGAAAACCAGGAGAAATAAACAGTGAAATACTGCTGTGTGCCAAAAAAAGAAAAACTGAATTGTGTGCCGAAAAGATTGCTTTGCCTGGATTTTTCTTTTTATTTTCAAGCATCACAGGGATTGCACCAACTAATTAAGCCTCCTCCCCTTAGGCTTAATTGATCTTTGACAACTTTTTGTTTTCTTTTTCAAGAGGTAATAGCTCAGCATCTAGGACTTCCATAAATTCTCACAGTTCTAGTTTTTGCAGTCATCCCAAATCTGTTTACTACTGACCTTCAAAAAAAAAAAAGAAGAAAAGGAAGAAAAAAAGGAGCCTTTTTAGGACTATTGTCCAAATTCAAACTGATTGAAACTGAAGGAATTATTTTTTATATTACATCAGTTAGATGTAGTCAAATAACTATTTTTATCAGTTTTTTTTTTTTAAATCATAATTGTACAAGAAATTCCAAAAGTATATGGAGGACTCTTTATGTTATCTTTGCATTCAAACAGTTCCTATGTGATTTTTTCCTTACATACTAGCTATATGCAGATTATGACTCAAATCTTTTGGAGGGCTACAGGTTCAGAACATTAAATCATCCTCTGCCTAGAACTTCAGCAAAACCAGTAACAATAGGAACTTCAGGGATTTCTCATGATCTAAAAGGTAATTTTGACAGATGAAACCAACAAAAAAAAGGTTTTTTCTTGTTTCCAAAAGTGCAGGTCAGCACTTAAAGATTAATAACAAGTTGAATAACATATAAATAACAAGAAGAAATTTTAAAATGACATTATGGCTTCTAAAAATGGTCAGATATGTCTTTTAATAGTACAAGTTATGGTCATTTTTTGTGTATAATAGAAAGAGCATCATTTTCGTTAGTGAATTCTGTTTCTTGAAATATTATCAACTTATTTTTTTTTGTTATAAAAGATACCCTGTTTGTGGAATCTTTCAAATTACAACTGTTATTCTTTCAAATGTGAAAGGTCCTTGTATCAAAGAGTTCTCAGAATTCTTTTGTCAGAAAGTAGTCTCTGGACCTGATGTGTTTGTAGAACATGTCTTTTCACACTAGGAAAAAACCAAACAATTTTTACCTGTACACATCATCTGAAGACTGAGCTTTAAACTGCTCCAACAAAAGCTACAAAACATACATTAAAGATATATAAATACTATGCAATTTCAAATTTRTGAAAATAACTCCATAGGTTTGGTCATAAAAGTAAGAAAGGTAGATATTCTAGTTTACATATATATTATCACACCTCTGAAGAATCTGTTAAATATTTTTTTTTTCTATTCTTGGATTCTTTGTTCATTTTTCTGGGGCAAGCACTTTTGTTTAGGCTGCCTTTTCTGGTTCCCTGTTTAACTTTGCATTTTTAAAATGATCTTCACTGTGATATTTCAAAATCTGGGTCATTACAGTAACTGCAGGAGTCTATGCAAATTCTTGGCCCCCTGCTTGAGGCAAACTGGGAGTCCTGATCCAGATAAGCAGCGAACGTAAATCAAGCTCAGATAGGGCTTTAATCAAGGAGCCAGAAAGTAGTAAACAGTAATAAAAAGCAGCTGTTGTTACTCGTGTTGTGGTACAACCTGTGGTACAACTTGGTAGACCCTTTGTGGAGCATAAGTGTCATGGTTTAACTCCAGCTGGCAACTAAGCCCCACCCAGCCACTCGCTCACTCCCCCTCGGTGGGATGGGGAAGAGAATCAGAAGGTTAAAAGGATTTCATTCACCACTTCCCATGGGCAGGCAGGTGTTCAGCCATCTCCAGGAAAGCAGGAGTCCATCACGCGTAATGGGTACTTGGGAAGTACTCTTCACCATCACTCTAAACATCCCCCCCCTTTCCTTCTTCTTCCCCCAGCTTTATATATTGAACATGATGTTATATGGTATGGAACACCCCATTGGTCAGTTGGGTCAGCTGTCCTGGCTGTGCTCCCTCCCAGCTTCTTGTGCACCTGGCAGAGCATGGGAAGCTGAAAAGTCCTTGAGTAGTGTAAACACTACTTAGCAACAACTAAAACATCAGTCTGTTATCAACATTATTCTTGTACTAAATCCAAAACACCGCACTATACCAGCTGATAGGAAGAAAATTAACTCTACCCCAGCCGAAACCAGGACAAAATGTTACCTTACAAAGCCTTCAGTTTACTTTTAGGAATCAGACCTGCATATTACTATGGCATAGACATCTACAAGTATATAAATCCTGGCAGGTGTGTCTTTTAGCCGTTATGGTCACCCTCAAGTTGTGGCAAGCAAAACTTGTCTCTGTTAGGTCTAAATCTATAGTTCTTTCTAAGCTAACTGTGCCCAAGACCTAATCACCAAGGTGAGGCCAWCTGCTAGGACTGTATCAATTCAGTCCCAATTCTTTCCCAATCTCAGTGAATTCACTGACAGCCAGTGAAAGTTGCTCAAAACCACTACATAAAATACTGACAAATAAAGCAAATTATCAAGTATGTCAAAGTGTTTGTCATATCCTGTAAAAGAACTGCACTGGTTGTAAGAAAATCGAGAATCAAACTTCTCACTATGCTTCAGGTACCTACCAGACTTTCTCTTTCCTCACCTGTATGTTTTACATGGAGTCGCTGTGTAGAAACTACCTGATCCCATCAGTCCAACTACTGGTTATCCCTCTCCTTCATTCTTTTCGTTGCCAGGTGCCTGGGTTTATTGAATACTAACTACATCAACCACTCAGCTGGGAATCGACATTATCTGCAAGATTTGTTGCTTTCTCTCAAATTCAGTCTCCTGCTCCTGGCTGCATTGACAGAGCACATTATCCACGTGGCGCTTCAGATTGCTGTTAGCTTGCATATCAAGAGACACATAGACATAATGAAACCCTGCAACTTAGTGGAAGTTTGCTATTAATACCTGTGGATAGGGATTTCACCTCCTGAGAGAAAAGGCCCTTTTGTGTGGTAGGATATGCAGCAGCTAAATTGGAAGTTAGATTTTGAATTTATGTTCTGTGCTTATACTCCAAGGTTTGATAGATTTTTTAATTTTAAAATAAGGTTTTATAAAGAAATGAAATTGAAAGACAAAAATATATATCTTAAAACAATGCCAGAAGAGCCATTTAAAGTGCTTAAAAGCAGATTGTGCCTCTTTCTAAAATGACTCTTTTTTATATATATTTTCTCACAATAGTAGCATTATACATTTGCTAGAGCAGACATGGTGTACATACTTTAAGTCAGAATTTATTTCTGTAAATTAAACTCAAAATTTGGTAGTTTTATGTCTTCCTGAATCTGTCTTGAAAATGATAAAGCCATTCTTAGTCTCCAACAATGAGAAAAAATAGTTCAGTTTTGTAGGCTGCTTCATCTAGATACTGCTTCATGCAGTATCTAAATCTGTATTGGATGGCAGATAGCAGGTAATATTTAGTGATGCTTTAGTTCTTTAYGGAAGGCAGGGCTGAATGATACAATATCCCATGATATAATAGGAAGCTCACATAAACAGGTAACACTGTAGAAACRTTGCAAACGTGTAGCTTCAATGTGTTATGATAAGTATACTCCCCTTTCTCTTACCAGCAGCATAAGAATGTAAGATCACCACCTGCAACCCAAAACTTTTGGCTGAGGAGTGAGCTGTTTCTGGAGAATTACATGTAATACAGAAAAAATCAGATTTAGCGAATAGTGGCAATTTGAATATTCAATATATTAACATCGAAAGCTGTAAAGGGTATAATGCCAGGACACAGCCTCAAGATCTGAACGCCACAGTGCTGTGAAAAAAGGAGATGAAGAAAGAGGAGAAGAATTGTTTATTCATGCATAAAGGGGTTATAGTGACTTGGACTTCTGACATGCTCTACTTGCAGGGCCAGTTCCTAATCCCAGAAGAACTGCAGAATTGCAAGCTGAAGAAAACCTGCTACTCAGCTCATGTGCATAACGAGATTTTAATTTTTTTTGGAGTTACAGGAATAGCATATACATCTAAAATTAAGAAACTGTCCCTTGGACTCCTTGGTAGACACACTTCTTGTAACTACTGCTACATATGTAGGGGTTCTGCTGATTCCTGGAGTTTATCTGCCTACTTGTAAAATCAGTGTTAGTAGCTAACTCAACAAAACCCACTCTCACTAATTTTCCCTGCTATCCCCCCCAATCTCTTTAACATCTTACAGTATTGAGTTATGGTTATTAATTACTGTTAATTTATGTTAAAATCAATTACTGTTTATGCAGTAACTGGAATCAGTATGGCTATCGACTTAACAGTATCTTCTATGAAAGACACTGGTACAATAATAAATATTTACTAAAGCAAATATTGAAGTATATTTATAGTAGCCACTGTAAAATCTAATTAGCAGCCAAGTCAGGGTCTTACTGAGCAAAATGCCATACAAACACATCATGAATGAGAAATCCTATCTGAAACACCTGAGCTGTCACAATAAGAAACCAAAGGTTAAAATTCACCAGGAGGAGAAGGGTGTAATCCTAACAGGGTGGTTTACAGCAGCCCCATGGTAGGCAGGTGTCACTGATGAAACAAACTAATTGGGGCTGTGACCACAGCTCCCTGCTCTCTCAGCCACTAGCCAGGGACTTTCAAGGAGGAATTAAAGTAGGAAAGTGATGGCTATGTCCATTTACTTTTATTTATCAGCTATATGTGGGGATACTCAGAAATTAACTCTCCAGTCATGCCTGTGCTGTGACTGACTCTCTGAGGTGTCTTTTACAGTATATTTAATGTGCAAGTGATGATGTACAGATGTAACCCAAATGTGTAACCTGAAAAATGAAAAGTAAGGGCAGAGAAAATACATTATGTTGATATATAAAACAGAGAGGACACAGACATTTGCAGAATTTTGAAACTGTTAAGTTTGGGATTTGCAATGATGTTTTTAGATGATCCTGCATAAACACATCTTCTTTTCTCTTCTATAGATATGCAGTATTGTTGCATCAGTGATTTATATGAGTATATAGTAGGAGGGAGAAAAAAAGCACATTGGCTATCTGTTAAAAGTATTTTGAGAAACAAAAAACCAACCCCAAAACCCCCAACCACAACCATTTTCATCCTTTTCATTTTTGTTGTTGTTTTCACTGAAGACCCACAGAGCTCTATTGAGTTAATACCATTTTATCAGTCCGATTTAAAAATGGAAGCCATTCCTCAGTCTAGATTTAGTTGCCTGCCTCAGTTATTTATTTTGAGGTGATGAGAAAAGAAGGCTGTTGCTGCTCTGGTGGCCAGGAGTAACAGCTGGTATTTTCTCCTCTTGAAATGGTTGCCAAGGACAGAAATACATGGAGCACTAGTGGCGCAAAAGACTCAGAAATCTGTCTGAGCAGCTGCCACTGAGATGAACATAGTGCAAATATGCAAAACGTTACTTTGGGTTGCCAAAATCTTCACTGGTTTTGGCACCTCTTAGCTGTAAAACTGGATGTTCTGTGGATGGTGACAGTAATAGCAACACCAGGCACCTCTCTGCAGCAAGTAGGAAGATGCAAGGTCTTTTATTGCATGTTTACTGAGATGTTGCCAATGGGATGGCAGAGGGAAGACAGGCATCAGTATGCTTCGGTGACTTCATATATGGACTGTTCTTTAATTTAATTTAGTTTCACAGTCAAACAAATATGAAGCAACCATTTAGCATCTTTCACAGTAGGGTGGCAAGAAAGAGAGGTGCTAAGGAGCAAGTCTTCAGCTCCAGAAAGAGACAAAGAACTCAGAAGAGAGTTTTAGGAAAAGAGGAGGGGAAAGGCAAGAATATCTGGGGTTTGCACAGTTGTTGTGCGTTTGTGTATAAAGTAAGTTACTATTTGGAAATGTGCCACTCTAGAAACAAGGATTCTTTTTTTCTTCTTTCAATTTCCTATGAGTGCAGCTTTCATAAAGGAAATTCCTTGCAAAATCATGACACCTAAAATTTTGCAACTATCCTTAATGGGATAATATTCCCTTAAGTGCATTGCGGGCAACTCATTCAGCTTGGGTAATCCACTTTAGAGTGGGAAGGTATTGCTTCTGCCTTGTCCTCTACCTCACATGCTGAAATGGAAGGGAGAATCTCATCTGATTGTTTCATAACGGTCTGCTTCATCTTGTTGGGACTAGAGCAATCATTTCAAGGTCCTGGTAATAGAGTAGCTAATGCATGGCCCAGATGGACTTCTCTGCTATAGGACATGAGCTAAAGATCAACTATTTTTTATTTTTGAAGTCCATGTCACTAGTCACCAACTAATATTCAAACTCCATTGACAGGTGATCTATGTGGGAAAGCTTTGCACATTTTCCTTTCTGATGCTGTGTAACAGGTTTACTCACAGGCGTACATAGGGAAGACACAAATCCTTTTGAAAATACGGTTGTTGGACAAAGTACAATTTGTAGTTATTAGGCACCTCAGCACAATGGAACACAAAACAAAATATAAAGCATTATATAAGAATATAAATATAAAGCATAAATATAAGAATCCAGAAGAAAAACGAACACTAAAGAGGTTGATTTGTTAGTTCTTTGCATATAACTAATTAAAAATAAGAATGTAAAGAGACACTAGATTCTAGCAAATAATTATATAAAATGATATTCTTTACTCCATATTGTTCTGGAGACCGGAAAGAACAATACCACCACCACCACCACCAAAAAGTGAGATATACACTGCAGGAATGTCAAGAAGGAATAATAAAGTGAACATGATGTTGTGAGAGAAACTATCTAATGGTCCAGGACTGGCACCGTCGTCTGGGCAATGTACAGCAACAGTAAAAACAAATAAACAAAATGTAATGATGCGTAAGGAACAGGGTGGGAAAACCAGCAGAAAATATAATGTTRCAATATAAATCAGTGACTTTCCCTCATCTGGACTATCATTCTGTATATTCCAGCTCTGAAAACATACATCAGAATAGTGTAAGCCTTCCAGAGGAAGATGATTAGAATGACTTAATACACACAAAACCTCTTTTCTGAAGAGAGATTGAAAAGATATGTCTGGTTTATYTTAAAGAGAACAAAGAGAGACACAATAAAAGTATATTCCAGTAATTTGCATAAGAACTACAGTACAGAGGATCAAACAGAATCATATCAGTTGTCATCACTTTTCCAATTTTCCACTTCTGGGAAAAAACACCACTGCAAACAGATACAATACAAAAGGTCATATTTATATTTCGAAAGAAAACTTACCATAAATACAAATATTTTTCTGATGTTTTAGGAGGAAGATACTTTTTCATAGGAAAGCATAAAGTTGTTTTTGTGCCTATATGGCACAAGGCTTGGAGGTGGAAACTGCCTCAAAATAATTGTCACAACTGCAAAGGCACAYGGTCATACCATCAGATGCAAGAACAAATACCAATATGTGTCAGCGAGGATGAGGTAAAAAACTGATGAATAACAAACAAGTCACATAAWCATTGGTTTTGATTTTGTAATGAATTTTGCTGTAATCATGGGCAAGTGAGCTACTACAAAGTTTTTAAAGCTGTTTTGATTTTTAATGTTGTTCTTAACGTACAAAAATTAAAGGCTATTTTTGTAAACTGTTTGTGCTACTGTTACTTTACCATTTAAATGGAGATAAAAATCTTTCCAACAGGGCTGCTTTGAGGCTTACAGAATTTGCAAAATGTTCTATGAAACTTGAACAGAAGGCGTGTGCAAAATTGAAATGYGCTATTATCTTAATGGGATTTTTGTGAACACACATGGAAAAGRTATACAGTTTCATCTGGATTCTAAAATTTTAGCAGGTTTGGCTTGTCCTTACAAGAAATCTGCCTGAAATATTCAGTATTCACAGTCTTTCAATGAAAAGAGCAATATATAACCCCACAGAGATCTTCCATCTCTCTCAATAATGCACATATGATGCATTAGTGTAATGAGAATTAAGCGCTTCTCACAGCCATACTCTACTTCTTGTTCTCTACCTCTCATTTTTGAGAGACATTTTCAGTTTACAATTCATTACAAATGTTACAACAAATTGCTGTGCTGAAAACCAAGAACAATCATTAAAAACAAATTTGTCCTCAAAAGAGAATGGTCCATATTACCTATTTTGAGGACATAATTTGTTTTTAATATGCACTTTAAGGAGTGAGAATTGTTTTGTTTTTGTATGTATGAGTGTATGACTTTTTTTTTCACATTGGTAATGATGTTACCAGATTTCAATTAAAATTTAATTTTTAAGTCCATGGTATAATGAGTCTTGCATAAATTTAAGCTCTTTTTATGTAAACCAGACTAYCATAAAGAAATCAAAAGTTTGCCTTTAGCCACTTATAAAGCATAACTTCCAGGCCATTGGCCTACCTGAAATTAAGTCTTTAACTTTCTGAAACACTGCTTAACGTTCTATATATTCTTCTTCCTGTCCCCTGCTTCTTTTCTCAGCATATTTTAATTTTTACATGCTATTATGTGGTGGTGCTATCCACTGGTGAAAGTCTACCYCTTTTTTTCTATTCTAGAATAGATRAAACATGGTTGACTGTAATACCTGATGGCTGTTAACTACTCCCAAGAATGTATCCTATACCCATAAACTAGAAAAATGACTAAGATGAATTAAGAACTTAGAGATTTTTCCCCTAGTGTCCCGAAAATAAGAACAGTAATAATCTTTGGAGCACGGCAAAGGTTACTCCAAGTGACAAAAGGGCAAGCTGTGAATAAGGACAGAGATATTTCTTAAGAGGACAATGAAATATAGAGGGAGTGAGGAAAGTGCTCCCATTGGAAAAAACAATTATGGTTATTTTAAGTGTGATGTCTGTTAGGTACGTTATGCACAGGGACCTGCATTCTCAGACCAGGCGGTAGAAGAACATGTTGCTAAGACATCTTGTAGAAGCACATCATAGTCATACATCTGAAAAAAGTTTTAGTATTTTGAGTTTTAACAAACACAGATTTGATGAGCAGGTATGATGAACGTACCTGATAAGTGATAAATGACCATTTGTCTTTCTGAGAAAGGGCACAGAGGGGGTCATTTTTAAAATATGCTCAAAAATTAATTTGACCTACAAAAATGTGGAAATTCACCAGACAATGTAAAAAAGCTTGTCTGTCTATAATWTCTATGCCTTAAAATCAGTTTCATTCATTCTTTAGAGCTTTGTTATTACTCTGAAACCAAGTAAATCATACGCTAGACAACACAAATTTTACATGGAAATTAAAAYTGAATGCCATATGTAAGGCCAAGAAAGAAAGAAAATACATCTAATTAGTAAACACAGGGGAAACATGCTAAAATATACAAGGCAGAAAACTCTGACTTAGAAATTCAAATGAGAATAAAAACTTTACAATGGAAATGTTGACTAAGAATATAAAGCAAATGAAAACAAATGTTCTGTAGAGTTCATGGTAGAAACTACAGAATTTCTATCCARTGCCAAAGTAAAGTAAGAATTCCTCAAGCAGCAGTAAGTTGGAAAAATATTCTTCAAAAAAAGGGAAAACAATGRATGAGAAATTTTCTCACTACCCTTTTATTAAATGTGAACTGAACATGATAAAATGTGGGAGAGTGGTTTTATTTTTTGTTTTGCKTTTATTCTTTTGCATTGTTTTTACTACACAGCTGAAGGAGAACAGCTTTCACTATGTATCAGGAAAAAGGGAGGAGAGGAAACCCTTCTAAACCCTACTAACATTAATTATTCAACACATGGTCAGATTTATTGCAATCATCATCTCCTGTGCTTATAGGCCATGCAGTATCTTATGCCTTGACACTATTTCTGGAACCTAAAAATCAGAAATATCTTGTCTGGCTTTTTGCCTTTTTGAACACGATTATGTAATTTCCCACAATTACTAAAATGGATGATGAATGCACTTTTTACTTAAATATGTTAAATAGATGCAATTATCATAAAGGCATTAACTTTGTGTTTTGGAAATAAAAAAGCTGTTGGAAAAGTCATGTTTTAGTGAGCTACTTGATATTCAGGCTCCTGATGTAGTCAATTTAACTAGAATGTGATACTTCGTTGGCAAAAAACTAGAATATTACTGCTTTAACATTCTTCCGGCTTTCTGTAAGATGATTACAGATTACAGCTTTATTTGCACTGGTAGTGGTTTGAATTCTAATATTTTTATATTTGGCAGAAAAAGGTGATTATGGAAAAGACTAGAGACATAGAAATTTGAACTCAATTTCTCTTTTGTCTTTCCTCGTAAATTGTATAGGTACTCACTGAATGAGTGTTTTAGTTTTTATTCCACACACATCTTATTTTTATATCTTCCTGACAAAAATGTGGTGTTTCATACAATCTAAACTGAAGAGCTATGATGTGACTGTCCTATCATTTACTAAGCAGAGATGGGAGATAATTTCATTAAATCATGAGTAGTTGTTGCCGAATATTTGGAGGGATGAAACAGCCTTTCCCYTACATTGTGGGATCACTTTCAAACAAAATCATCTCATTAGTATGTAGATTATCCACAGTGCTATACAAGATCCTTGATTGCTTCTTGCTACAGCTTATAACAATGATTTCCAGAACCAGAAGAGGAAACAAGTTTTTCTTCTTCTTCCTCTTCTTCTTCTTCTTCTTGTTCCTCTTCCTCTTCTTCTTCTTTTTCTTMTTTTTAAAATTTTTTCCCAATGTATTATTTCCCCCATTCATATGGTATTGAAAGTCTTCATTTATATGAAAGTCTAACCATAGATCTATAAGGTGTACCCACCTTATTCCATGTCCACAAAAGAGGGTGAGAGCATCTGACCATTAACTTAGTGGTGACATTATTCTAGAGCATGGCACAGCCTTTCTGGAGCACTTTCTACGCTGAGGGCTTGATGCTTAAGATTGCAGAGCTTCTCTGCAATGCATTGCTTTCCTTTTTCATCCTCATAATTTTTTCAGGAACACTTTGGAAGGAAGCTTAAATGCACTAATGAAAGTTTGCCATTCCAGGGACAGTCTAAAGAAAATGGAATATTTACTTTGAGATATGTCTTTATTAAAAATGTACGCATTTATATTGTTACAAACATGTGCTAACACTGAGCAGCCTTTCATTGTTAGATGGCTGAAAGCAACTTGAAACTTGCAATTAAGTGCCAGTCTTTTCCCACTTGTGCAGCAGCACAAAAGTATTGGTCTATCAGGTCCTTTATATGGAGTCCACCATAACTTCTGACATAATTAAGCAATAGCTTTTGTTGGGAGCTTCTTATTGAGCAATACACAGCAGAAAAAATGTAGGTAAATAGCAGACAGAGTTAGGCTGTGTACTTTGTGCAGTTTTAACTCCCCAGTGAGGGACATAAAGACCACACCATCTCAGCAGCTGAAAAGCCTCAAGGTACCACCTCTTGCCCCCAGCTCCTTTCAGCTCTTTGCCACGGTATATAGGAAGAATTTATTTCAATATTTTCCTCATCAAGTGAGTATACATAGTTAAAGCATAATCACTTGAATTTTAAAAAGAAAAATGTTTTTTAAATATTTAAAAGCTCAACTCTGATACCAGCCAAAACTACGAAGAGCAATACAGAGAGACAGTTCTGTAGGAGCAGTGTTTGTATGAAAGTGGAATTAACCTTTAAGGATTACGTTGTTTGGCTTCATTGGCTCTAGTGAGACTGCAAAGAGGAATGTAAGATTTTTCAATACACAAATCTCCCTCTAAAGGTATTAACTAAACTCAGTGTCTTGTCCCATTTATTTTAACAGTATTTATTTTTTAATGAAAAATTTAAAATTAAATTGAAAAACAATCAATAAAGCCACCACTTTTTTTTTCTAATGAGCTTTTTCCTAGAACAGAAGAAACATTCTAAAATGCACAGATTTTTAGGTCTGCTACTTTAAAAGAATACCAAATAGTTAAAGAAAAGTGCATGAAACATGCTCATAAGTAATAAACTTTGCAAAGATGTTACAGCAGGTGTACTACTGATAAGCTACAGCTTAAAGTCTTACAAGGTCATTTGCAATTCATACAGAAACCTATATCTGTGCTGCATGTATTTTAAAAGGTTGTGTGCAACAGAGCAGAAAAAGAAATTATTTTAATCTGCTAAATATTGTTCTGATACAACCTTCTGAGAAAAAAATATTAATTTAGTACCTGCAGCAATCAGAACGTTCTGTTCTTGCAATTATTTACCTATTTTATATGATCATGTGACAGTCTATTTAAAATACAAATGATAATCAACAATAGTCTTTTATGGTAAAGTCCTACAAAAAAAGCAGGTAATTTGTATTTCCAATGAAAATRTCTGCAGAGTTATCTTCTACTATTCTGTTGAAAATGAGTGTACTTTAAGCAAACTAATATACTCCTCTTTTTCAAAGAGTCAATGGATGGAAGAGTCATAAACATCTAGATAATGAGGGCAAATTATTTGGACATCCTAAACTAAAGTCATTGCAGAATTAGAGAGAGAGGCAGAAATAGAGCCTGAAGTCATGCAAGAGCTGGTCCCGTTCCCGGCATGACACCATCCAGCTTCCAAACTGTGGTTATTGATGCACTGGCATCTGAGCTGTAAGATGCCATTCTGGCAGCTTATCATAGCAGAATGCAAAACAGACTCTTTTCCACCATGAATGCTACCTTTACTGGTGTGTGAGAATGACAGTGATAGAAAGCTTTTGTGCTGGTTTTCCACACCATAATTTGCCATTAAGAAATGAAATCTTAAGTAGACAGTTAGGCTTTGTTCAGCTGCTTTAGCAGTGGGCAGAACATCTCCTGTTAGAAGGTGCAAACTACTAAAATGTTACCTAAATTAAGAAAAAAAAAAAAATCTGACAGACACACACTAGCAAGTTTTAAAGAATGAAAATTTGCAACCTTGGCAAAAATGCATGTCATATTTCATTTAACAGGATAATGTAGTTTCATTACTTTTTAATTGAATTATACTTAGCTAATACTTGACAACTAAGACTCCTAATTTTATAGGAAGCCATTTCACAATGCAAGAAGTCTTAAGTGATCGACTAATTGGAAGAGCTTTCTGAATGTCAAGCATTATGTAAATGAAACTCCTAGCCTATTTAACCTGCTCTTCTAATGTAATTTGGTGAACTGTGTCCAAAGAGTGTAGTAAAGTATGCTGAGTTACTGCACTAATATAAAGAGTAAGATTTCTGCAATGAGCACTCTTTTGTTCTTTCTTCTACCTTTAGTGTTTGTTACATTATCCTTGAAAGTAATTAAAAAAACTACTGTTCCACTCCAGTTTGAAAACTCTACTTACAATTTTTGTTTATTCAGTGGAGTTTCTTTTTATACAGTGGAAATTATACTTTAAAACTTGAAAATTTGTGAATCTGATCATGTTGCTGTTTCAGTGGCATTAAAATTCCCACTTGGATTTCTTTGCCTCCCCCGCAATCTGGACAACTRAGGATTGTGTTACCTCTTTCTGTCATTTTTCACAAGTCTACCTTTCAGCTAAGAGCTCTCTAAACTTTGTTCATAAATATATATTGGTACTACACAGACTGCTGAGAGCAGATGAGTGTCCAAGGTGGAGTCAGGTACTACAGAACTCTTCCTGGCAGATGCCTTTAACTTGGTTTTCAGAGTTTCCATTAGCAGGGTTTTTTCGGCACTGCCACAGACAACTCCTTTCAGTGCTGTACTAGACTTTCAGCCACAACGTTCTTCTCCTACTGTCTTGGGCTGTAATTTACTTCCATTTCTACTTGTCTTATCTCCGGTGAAAAGAGGGAAGAGTCTGAAAGCCATTACTACATTTATCTTCAGTCTTTAGCAGGAAAAAAATACTAATCCTTGCAGTCGTGTTTTTCAGATCACTTTTGTTGCTCTCTTCTGCATCTCCTGCATTTGGTCACCAAGTGGACCTGCCTTCATTTGATCACTGTGAGACAGATACATAGTAGTGTGAAACATCACAGCTTCAGCACCAGTGGATATTGGTAAGTTCAGGCAAGTGAGTCCCAAGGGGGCATCACCTTGTTAGAAACAAAGACATCTAGTATTCTGCATATCCCAGTGCTGGGGAATTGATATGCTTAACTACAATGCATTGGACAGAGTCCTACAACCATAAGCCAATCTATAAGGTGTGGCACAATCCGACTCCTTATGTACACTTGCACCAGCACCAATCCTGTCAGCGTTGACATCAGGTACATCAGCCCAGAGCTGCATTCTCTCTGTTGACCAAAGGTGGTCCCTGAGTGTTCATATTGCACAATCAATTGCTACGAGAAAACACAGGTGCATTTCTTATCTCACCAGCAAACTTGACTCTCCTTCAGGGAGTTTTTCTGTCCTTGGCATCCCTGCTTCCAGCCAGTTTAACCCTTTCTGCAGTCAGGCCTTCTTGCCATCCATGCCAGATCACTCTTGGTCACAAATTGCCACTGCTGAGAGGTTACAGTTCGAATATTCCCTCCATCAGGCAAAGAACAACTCCAAATACACAGTGTCATGGCGGAGGCTTTTGTTAAAAGTGAAACTGAAATACTGCAGAATGTCTACCATTTAACAATAAAGTAACAAATTCATCTTTGCAGTATGTACTTTTCAGCTGCACTTTTAATCCAATTATTCATGTTCGCAAGTATACATTAGTAAAGTGTGTCCTTGAGAAGTAGTTTATTAATATTATAATTACAGGTTGATTACATTATGTACGATTTCCTAAGTGGGGCCCTAATATTAAGACCCTAAATCTTTCTTTTTAAAGGTACTTACATGAGTGGTCTGTTTTTTTCTAAAATGTTAAGTATTGGGTTGTTTCCAGCAGTTCAGGAAAGAATTTAAGAGTTTAAGTGCTCATTTATTAAAAAAAAAAAAAAGTCTGCTGTGGCTATAAAAGCATTAAATGCCTGATTATTCAGCTATAAAAGGCAGCTACAGCTCCCATTGCCTTTAACTAGAGTGGAATATTTTCTGCACCTTAAAAAGTCAGACTCTAATGTATGTCCAGGACATTTTACTTCATGAAATCAGTAGGCAGCCATAAGATATCAGCATTTGACTATCCAGTCTAAGCGCTGTCTGTCCGGTTGACTCAAACTTTGATTTACATGACTAAATGTGACAAAATTAATTGCCCTTTTTGCCTAATTGTCTACAAAGCTCAATACCTTCTCCTGYCTCCTCCATCCCCCAGGTTTTGGCTATATTTCTCAGGATTTCTTTTCTCTGAATGCCTCTGTTCACCTCTGAACATGTGTGTAAGGGAAAACCTAAAGATTCGTTCTCCTGTGACTTCAATATGGTCATCTGTTTGGTCTCAGCAGGGACAATATGGAGAAATTGAATCATAAAGGAGCTGAAGCGCTAGATTGTACACATGCACAAGATTCATGAAAACACAGTATACTCATTACCCACCCATAATCAGCAGTCACAAAAGTTTTTTTTGACACAAGTAACGTGTAGGTCTAAAGTTTGTCTTTCTCCTTGTTCCTGTGTCAATGCAATACAATACTGTAATGAGATTACTTCTCTCTCTGTAAACATTTATGAGAATAAATTTGCTTTTACAAATGTTCTAAATGTCTTTGGGTCCAGAATATTCAGCATCAAAGGTTGAAGATAACTTTTTAATTGAATTTCCAGTTTACAATGAAATAGAAAAAGATTTGTGCACTTGGAATAGAGTCAATACAGTCCTTAATTGTAAACGGATAAGCTATCCAGTAAGGCAACATTTTCTGGTATCTTTCTTTCACAGGAATTTCTGGAGAAAGAAAATCCTGAAACCACTACAAAACTCTGCTCCAGGGGAGGTGACTCCTTACCCAGATTATTGGAGGTGTGGGGGGGAAATATTTGGGAAGAAAAGAACATGCTACTTCTGCCAAAATGAGAGTAAGATTTATGCTGTCCTACTGAAGCACAGAATTTTTTTTTTAAATGATGGTAATGCCTTGAAGAACAAACCCCAATGATACGTAAAACTATTCTGATCAAATATTATTCCTACCTTTTCACTGCCATGAAGCCATATATGAGTGCTGAAAACATCTTAAGACTAGACCTTAAATGAAAACATTTTAAGAGGTATACACATATGAACAGGAGCTGAAAGTTTTCCTGTCTAAATAAAAAATGTTGAAAGCTAAAATCACATGTTTGTGATGGAAGGTGTTGCATCATATTAAACACCAAGAAGCTACTGCTACAGTACCATGAACTTTTGGTCATTTATTTATTACACATTCTGAACTGGAATAATCTAATACTGGTTAATATTTGAATTTGGTGAATAGTTACCTCATTTGTCAATGTTACCTCCCCTAAAATCTGTTTCTCCTTCTGATGTTTGTAGTACACCATCCAGCAGGCTTGTTTAAGCTATTAAACAATAAGAATTTGCAGTAAAAATTAAACTGCCTAATATGTTAGCACTCAGCATTTGAGAAAGCAGTTTGTATGTTAATATTTTGGAATTGTCATATCTTTCAGCTGCACTAAGAAGAATGAATGGCAATCTCATGTTGGATTTCAGAGTATCCATTAGAGGCTCATCAAGTATTACACCATTTTCTTTTAGCAGCAGTCTGGTATGTGACCATCCAGTTCTTCAAATACTAAATATCAATAGTGACACAAGAAATTTTTAGTCTCTTTTTTTGTATGTGAAACTTTGACCTATGGATAACAATCAATCATTTCATTAAATGGGKGTAAAAAGGTGGTATGCATCAAGATAATTGTTTTAAACCAGTAACTCAAAATATTCTGGTGCACTGCTGTATGAAGGGAACTGGATTTATAAGTGAGCTAAGGACGGACCTTTGCTCTTTGCAGGGTCTGACATTCAGAACCAATAAAGCTGATGGCGGGAGGGCCTCAGGCAGAAGTTCCACTTCCAAGAGAAGTCCTCTGTCTAAAGAGATTAAGCAGAAGAGGAGGGATGCAATGAGTGAATGGTGGAGTTCAATTTACTTTATTTTACATAGCAGCTAGCTATGTTTAAAATTTCAGTTTATCAGTACTTTACCTTTCTCTTTTTTTTTTCTTCCCAAGGGGGTGACAGAGACAGGGGAAAAAAGRGAACTTATCTTTTACTCATCTATATTTTATTTTTAACTTCTGCTGTTTTTTTATAGTAGCTTGTTATTGAACGACAGTTGAAAGTCATTCCTTCTAACCATATTAATGTTTTCTGGTTGACAAGAACATACTTAAAGGAGATATCAAAATAACTCAGGCGGCACACATTTGAGTAGTAATTTCTGTGGGTGATTAGTGGATTAATATATAATCCAGTGAGCAGTGTGTGTAATTGTTGCTATTTGTAAAAAATTATCTTAGACTATGTTGCCTACATATTATTTAAACCATATGCAGATATTTATAGTAGCTGAATATGCAGATGACTATTTCCAAACAATGTGTGAACAAGAATTATGAATAATTATTTGCTGATACTTCATCTGCTCCCCAAAATTTCCTAAGGATGGGTGTTTATTTTGTGACAAACTACTCAGTTCCCTTTATTTCTGATCCTAACTCATTTAACATTAGTAGTGCAGAAAAGGAATAACAGTCTAATGATACAAACCCCACTGATTTCACTGTCAACCTGCAGTTAAACACAGCATCTGATGCAGATTAGTAGTAATTATTAAGATTTAGTGATCTTAAAATGATTCTGAGAAATACACTCCTCATTTTTGTCTAAAAGGAATAAGAACAACAGAGTGCTCTCTGGTTTAACAATATGAAGTTGATAAAGAAAAAAAAAAACCCTGGACAATGCTTCCTTTACACTACTGTTACTGGTTGCCATAACTATCAAAACAGAGCACGTCAGGTGAAGGAAGAACTGCTAAATAAGAAAAAACAGTTGGGACCCTCTTTCCACAAGGTAAAGATTAACCTGAAGACAAAAGAAGAAAGGTGTCATCTTTCCATTGCATGTACAACATTTAGAGACATGTGCAAAATAAGGCAAACCAATCTTGTTTATGGAAAACGCCTGTGTTCATGAGAGATAAAATAAATCCCTATATAAATGTATATACATGCTTATATATACGGTCACACATGGACTATTTGGGTAGGTTTATTCCCTGGAGAATCTTTCCAGTCCTCAGTCTTCCTGGAAGATAGCTGATCCTGCTCAGTTTTTTAGTATTTTAATACTATGGAGTATTTAATATGATTTTATATTGTTTTCTACAGGATCTTGAAAGCCATTGAAAATTTGCTTTCAAAGCTTTCCACAGTCTGTCTTAAAGAATTCCCACTGAACAATTTCTTTGCACATTGCCTGGAGCTGTCCAATATTTACTTGTTATAAATGCCAGGTTAAGGTAGTGTTAAGGTCTCAAGCTCTAGTGTTGTTAATTATTGAAACAGATATATTAAAAGTATTGATTAAATAAAGCTGGTAACTGATTGTGATGAACACATTACTTTCATGCTTGTGTACACATGAGAATTCAGAACACGCASTAACTATAACTTAGTTAAATGTTCAAAGAATAACACATTAATTACACGACATAGTTCTTCAGTACTGTGAAACCTGAACACTCACATGAAAGACAACTCTCAATGTCCAATTATTCTTTTATTTCCTAATACGTGTTTATTCCCCACCTTTGGGCACTTTCATTCCCTCTCTCAGACAAGGAAGTTTCTTCAACCCTTACTAGTACTCATGGGTTCTGATGAGTACCATTTCTGATGAGCTACCCATTTTATTTTTGGTTTTGGCATTTGGTGCGGTTATGGGGGAAGGCTGCAGAATGTGAGATGATTGGATGCACCTCATGAAATAACAGTTTGTCATGCAGTGTCAGGTGATCAAGATATGCCACAAAACTTTGCCTTTAGGGGAAGAAGTATTCTGAAATACAAATTCATTCTAATGTCTAAGTAATTTAAGCATTCCACACTGCCACTGCTCRGCCTTCCCTGTTGGTCACCTAATGCGCTGTGCAATCTCAGCACAGCCTGCCTTTCTTGGTAAACAGGGAGAAATAGTGAAATACCATTAGAAAAGATTTGTGTGACAAGGAGCAGACACCTTAACAAGTGTATTATTCAGCCTTGACATTCCCCACCCCCCACCCAAGTTTCAGATTTGGGTCCATAAATGCAATGAAAAAAGATTTAAAAGAGGTTCTTATCTTGACCAAATTAATTTGCTTGATGCGACACAAAATGCAATCAACTTAAATACATAACTTGAAAGGTCAGCTTGAAGGATTAGAGCAGTTTGATTGTGAAGTCTGCCCCAAAATCTTGATCTGAGAGAGGATGATGAATTTCTTCAAATTATTACTGGAGCAATAAAAAGCACAAGGTTGAAATGTTTGAAAATTAGGTGTGCTCACATAATTTCCAACTCATTGGTTTCCCATCTAGAAAGGGAGAAAACTGCCTGGGGAATTCTTTGAGGATGTGAATCATGAAAAACCCTCATCTAAAGGCTGCTATAGGTTCAGCTCTCTGCAGAAATGGTTATTAAATTCCCTTGAGGAAATCCAAAGGCAGCTGTAGCGCTGCAGGTTATGCCTTAGGATGGTAGGAAAAGTTCATCCAGAGTAGATGAATTCCCACATAAACTGAACTTTTCTCTTCCCCTGGATGCTTGTGGAGGCTTTGGTGCTTTGATCCAGGGCAATGGAGGACTCTTGAGAACATGCCAATAATAAAGCATCCTTTATATTCAGTATAAAGCAGGAAGCTGGGGAATGCTTACCCAGCCACAGTGAGAAACAATTCTCTTGATCACTGTCTGCAAAACATTCATCTCTTCAAGCCAGAGGAAGGAAGTCACATGCCCCATTAGCCGAATATTCTTACCAGTTCTTTTTAGCATTTCAGTACTATTTGTTTCTATCCAAAACCAGCACTGCCTGTCTTGAGTCTATCTATAAAAATGTCAAAGAGGACACTGACGAATATTGGCCAAAACCCTGTCCTATTTTCAATCTAATTTAATCTTCTGGAAAAAATGTTATGGTTCCAAATAACTAGTTGTGTTTTCTTAAAACCTCAGAAGTGAAAGGTAAATTTTAATGAGAATTTATTCTCTTTAATGAGAAAATTTATCTATGTAGTTTTCGCACCTATCATAATAGCGACATTTTTTTTCCCGCTTATACCAGCAGATTCTGCAATAGAAATCACGCCATGGATCTTCCAAAACTGCAAGGAGAGTCTGATGTTGAAAGTCTCACTCCAATCCATTTTGCCGCAAAGAGAAGCTGACCTACATGAAGTTCTTTTTTCTTTTTTGAGATATGAAGTAGCTGCACACCACACTAAAACTACGGTAGGCATAGCCTTTCCCTCCTACACATCTGCAACAGACGTGAAAAATTAAATAGGTGCAGCAAGGCAAAGAAACTCTTGAAGAAATTAAGATAAGATTAAATTTTCCTTTCAGACTGTGTGAATATTTTTTTCCTCATCGGGGCTTCTTATCTGATGTTCAGCATTACAGTTTAATCTCAACTTTACTGACAGATCAAAGCAGCCTGGTGAGGAGTCATGTTCAGCCAACCGCTTCCCTAAACAAAATATTTTGGGGTACTGTTAGGCACAATTCACAAGTGAGGTAGAGAAACGTTACCACCATCCATTCAGTCAATAACCTGATAAAAAGGGTGAAAAAATAATATCTGTGCCCTATACATAATTTTGTTTACAACCAGTGGAGTAGACTTCGTTTCCCAGAAAGTGAGGGGCAGTAATATTTCCTCGCATCTTCCATGACCCCTAGTCACAGTTAAAGTTAATAACCAGCCTTCTTGAAAAATTGTGTCCCTAACAGGTTGACAGGGCACGTTCAATATACAGAGTGAGCAATTTGAAGTTTAGTACTTACTCTTTGTAAACAGGAAGAATAATTTGTCTACTTATAGTGATTACTATTAAACACCATGATGATACGTTTCAGACACTCTTTCTGATGAAATAGTTTCAGCTACTGGATAATGATATGTGTCTGATGAACTGTGAAGACTTTGTAAGTCCTTCGGATTTCCAAAAGCAAATACATGAAATCACCAGATTCTATTGCAGTGGACTAAAGGATTACCCAGGAAGGAAAAAAACAGAATAAAAATAATGCAAATAGCTAATCTGCTAGGAACTAAGACAAAAATAGTAACTTCCTGCTATGTCCACCATCCATAGAGCTGTAGAGTTCCAAATAAATTTACGTTAATGAACACAAGGTTCAACTGAGAAAGACTTGAGTTAAAAGTCTTGGGGTTGCCACTCACAATGAAAATAAAAATTTGAACAAGAAGTTAAATTTTATTATACGTCAAAATAGCAAAATTCTTTGCTTTTATAGCATAAGAACATGGAGCTTCCTTCAATCTGTCAAACGTCTCAAGGTTATTTGTAATATGGAATAGATGTTGCTTTTTTTAAAGCAACAAAATTTTGAGCATGATACAATCACACCTGTTGGAAATACGATCTGTGATGTTGAAATTACAAGCCTGAAGAACCTTGTGCTTTTAGAAGTCTCAGACTTATCTGTCAACTAGAGAAAAGGAAAACTCAATAACGGTCACACACATCAAATGCATCTGTGCTTTTAATTTTTAAGAACCAGAGATAAGGGATATATGAACATAGAGTGAAAGATTAGTCTATGTGCTAGTTATGCAACTAAGATGTGAGAACTGCACAGAAATTTCCAGATGTCTTTGATTTACCCAGGGGTGTTCTGTGTCAGAATAGCTGTTTTCAACTTTTTGATTGGCTGACCATTGTAACTTAGAGTGAAGGTACAAGCAGACCTCTGTCTGCTGAAGTTAAAGCAAGCGAAAGTAATAGGAACAACTTTGGCAAAAATCACAACAGCTTAGACTTCTCACAGGAATAAAAATCCACACATAATAATGGAAACCAAGCAAGACATTAGAAATTGAAAATTGCCCTTATTGTTAAAAACAGGTGTGTAACATCACCTACCTTTCCCTGGTGGATTGAATTGCTTTGCTTAGTTCTTGAACATCATGTATGCACTTCCCTCACCTTTTTCTACTTATCCTAGGATATCCCATCTTTTCTCTTAACTACTGCAACTTAGCAGTAAGTAGTTCTTACTTGGCTCCCCCTTTTCCTTGCTTCTTCCTTTCAGGTTCTTTTAAGGAACAGGCTTATGGGACCTGTGTATGAATGCCAAGGATTTGAAAAAGATGTGAGAGCTTGTGTGTATTGCCTATTTACTCAACGAAGGTACATCGTGTTCAAAGACTTGCTAGGCTTATATGGTGAGACAAAACATGTAAGGTGACTAAAATCTACCTAGTATGTATCTACAGTCAGCCATAGCTTATCATCTGTGTAAGGTAGAGCTGTTCTATATCCATACAATTTCAGCCTTGAGATGATGGTTCTCTTCTCCAGTCTTGCAACCTTGTGCAACTGCACAGAAGTCTGAATATATGCTAGTGGTTGGTGGTTCAGTGGCTGAATAAATATGGCAATTAAATATGGTTGTCTGCAAAAAGTCTAAATTTAATCCTACTTATGTGTTTGACATTACAAGAACATTCTTGTTAAGATGTTGCTTTTTTAAATATAAAAATTTCTTTGAAAGGTATTCATGACTTATTTATCGTGATTGCTATATTCATCTAGCTCAGTGTGCAGTTGTTTATGTGTAAAAAATATGTCCTGCTCACAGCCATTTATTTCTGCAGGAGTTAATTATGTGGCATATGTAGTTCTGAAAATATTATGTTATTGAATCGCATGTTTTGTGTGTTTAAATTGGAGCTAGTTAGATTTGCAGGTGTTTATGTTCCATATATTGAACAAAATTTGTCAAAATATATGCACTTTATATCCCTTTACAGAAGAAAAAAGAAATAGCTTTCATTAATAGCATATCTGGTCTTTACCAAGAAAGTTGCATGGACTCTTACAGGTATGTTTTCATTATATATATGACATAGTTTTATTTATAGAATGCAGAATCTCAATGTCTGTCTCTTACCCTTTCTTCCTCCTTCTTGTTATTTGTTATTTCTACTCCTTTATCCCTTATAGTAATTACTAGATCCTGAAAAGGATAGCAGGTATGGTAAAAGGCTGTTTATAAACCTTAAATAGATCTAACTGAGTATTGGCAAATAAGTCTCACTTAATGTAGAATTTTTAACTGTAAGTGTTAAAAAATAAAAATGAAGTTTTTGTTAAGCTTTTAGACAGTCACAAAAGGTGGAAATACAAAACATTAGAAGAGCGAAAATAAAATGTCAAAAAAAGGGAACAAAAAAAGAAAAAAGAGAACAAAGGAATGAGAAAAGACTTTTAAGTTATTATATAAAAATTAATTTAATCTAACAGTCCCTGCAAGTGATCCCTTAAATATGTTTTGTCTTTTGCCTCTGTCCTTTCAGCTGCGATATTTGATCTTTGAACTGAAAGAAGTCCTACCTTGATGCCTACAGATCATGGAAGATATCTGGGAATCCAGGGCCATTCATATGACGACATTTAGCTCTCTGCATTGACTCTGCTCCCAATTAATCCCCAACCCAGCTTTATGTGGAGCCACTCAGTAATCAAGATTTCCATGGCAGCTGCAATACCCATAAAACATGACAAGGGAGATAGGATCCATATGTCTAGTTAAAGGTTAAATCCATACAGGCTTCTCCAAATAACTTCCCACATATTCTTATATGTAAAAATCACATTCTTCCTCAGCTTCAGTTCATGCCTTTAGTTCCTGCTTTTATATCCCAGGGGATTTCTCTGGGCCAGAGGGACAATAACACTCCATGAGTGAGGAGGACCTGTGTCTATGAAGAGATGCTCTCTCAAATGGAAGAGGATCTACTAATGAGGATAAATGATATGGGGAGAAATTATACTGAATTTAATTCCATTGATCTTAGTGCTGATTTAGTTATTTCATCCTAGTTGTAGTTATTTGTTTATATCAATGAATAGTGAGTGGTAGCAGGGGTTGAAGAACGGTAGCCTTCCTTCAGGTAGAGATGCTTAAATCCTCCCCGTAAGAATCATTTTGTTGGGTATAAAGGTGGTGTGGCTGTGGAGGAGGAGGGGGTGTGCTTGACAACTCAAATAGTATTTTTAAATTAAGTTGAAAAGAAGTAATTCACTAAATTAAGAGGAATTCAGACCTTTTACTTCTTGAAATAAAAAGATCTAATGCTAGTCTATCAAATAAAAACTTTTCCACACAATCCTTTAAAAGAAAGTGTCCCACCTTTCACAGAGTGGAGTAGTAGATATATTCAAGCCTTCTGTAAACCATCTTGTAAATTCCAAGTGGGAGTAAGGAGAATCTCCTAGACACAAATAAGGCACCCACCTTCCTGGTCTGCTGAAAACTGGGCAAGAAGGAATGTGTTCCAGGTCTAATTTCCAGAGGAGGTGTCAAAGAGTGTGGCAGAGCATGTGAAGAACTCCTAGATTTCTTTCCACATAATTTTGGACAAAGACATAAGTGCTTATACCCTGAAACAGAGTTGCAGTAAATCTGGGAGTGAGACCTACTTTATATGAGCTAAACAGATGGCCAGCATATGTAGGTATTAGTTTTACAAAACAGACATAATAATTGTTTGGACATCAGGAACATTGGAACCGGTGGGTGTGATGTTCAATTGAGGTGATCGAGCAGGGTGCCCATTGCATTGGGCTTCTCAGTGTTATAGACTGCTCCAATTTCTGCATTTTCACACCCCAGAAAGATAACAGGGAGGGCTAAAGAAGAGGCTTTCAACACCCACCTGATACCTCTCCAGGAGCCTCAGCATTTCCCTAGCCAGCCATTTCAGCAGTTGATCGCTAATAGATGCCACTGTGAGGTACCTAGCTCCACCTTGTTAAGTCTTGTTATACAGGGAGTCAGCAACCCACATTGATTCTGAATCTGTATTCTAGCCTTTTACTATATCATAGAACCTGACTCCTGAAACATTTCTTCATCTTGTAGTTGTCTGCCCAATCTGCTGTTCAGATGTTACATTCAATCTTCCTAATTTCCAAATAATTTATTGCTCTACATAATTTCTAAGAAAGAAGGCATTATGTCATAGAAAAAAGGTTTGCTACTTTTTTTAGACTTAATTCCCTATAATGTCTGTGACTGTATTTATCGCTGCTTGAAGACCACCAGTTCTGAATTTAGTTTAACAAGATTAAAGCAGTATTAATTCAGTCTCCAGAAGCAAGTGTTCTCATATAGTCACATGATTCCAGACTGTAAAACTTTAGAGAAACGATAGTAATTTTTGTGAAAGATAAATAAATAGAATGCTTTGTTTTGGTAAGAATGGCTGTTTTGTTTGCAAGATACTTTAATTTTTATTCATTTTATGACAGCTGTATATACTCTAAAAATAAAAAAAAAGTTTTATGAAGAACATATATTTATTTATGTCTTTCTTTCCTCATATTATAAGGAAACATTTAAAGAGCAAGAAAAGGCAATAAAAGCCCAGAGAGATAATGTGGCGCAGGATTATAATGCTTGACAATATTCTAGCAATGAACAGGGAAAAAACCAACACCCTTCAAAAGACTTACGAAGGGATATTTCCTATTTATGTAAATTAGGATCATGTAAGGAATGATTCTAGCTTTCCTACAGAGTGCCAATGTGTTAAATGGAACAGATTGAAAATAACAGGGCATTCCACACAGGCATAGGGCATGCAGGCCTATTCCAAGCTAAATGGGAACACAAACAGTAATTTGAAAATAGCATGTCATATATTTTGTCACCCTGGCATATACACCCATAAGCAAGGTAGTGGGTGTGTTAACCCAGTGTAAAAGCTCTCTATTTTCCTGCTTAATACAGACTATTTTATATTCTAAGAGAAAAAGGTCTTTATTTCCAAGCACCAGAAAAGTTGTCACATAATTTGGAAAGCTCGCAGCACTTTGTAATGATGCCAATTTGGTAGAAAAAGAATAAATTGCACCATGTGTTATTTACAAAAATAATTCCAACTACGTCTGGATTCTTTTCTGAACCAGGTTTAGCGCCTCAGGAAAATAACTGAAGTAAAATCAAATTGCCTACGTAAAATTTGTCAGAGAGAAATGTTGTTTATAAATGAAAAAGTTCTGAAAATTCCTCCTCCAGGGACAGTAGCTTGCTGCAGTCATCTACAAACCAGAAGTGGCTCTTTGTTGAAAGTCTCACAGTAGGGTAYAAAGAAAACCATGTCTACTCCCTATGTCCTTTGAGCTGTTTTGTATGATGTATTCTGATTATCGGAGCAAAGACTTGACACATCAAGCAAATGCCGCTAACATTGAGCTTTAGTCATTCACTCTTTTTGCTTTTACTTTCTGTTTGCAGAAGAGCATTTTTTAATTGCATGTACACCGTTGAGCATAGCAAGAAATCTTTGTGTCCACTCCTCAAATCACTGATTAGTTTCTTTATAACTCTCCTCTCCTCTTTTCCACTCTCAGGATAAGCCACCCATGTGTCCTGGGGTCAAGCACTTTATTCAGAGTTGGCAGAAATTTGCAGTCTCATCATAGCCACAGCCTATGGCCAACTGTTTGGTACCCAAGAGGGTTTCTACCATCTCAGAAACTGCCTCTGCTCTCCCACACAAGAAATGCTCAGAAGATGAGGTCTTGTTGTAAATCTATTCCCTCTAAAGGTGTTATTCAGGGAATAAGTGGAGCCTTAGGCGAGGCCACAACAGCCTGTGAACTTTGATTTCTTCCTCTTCTGATTCTTAAAATGTGCATTTTCAGGCAATAACCAAGAAGATGAATGGAAAAACTAACAGAATGGCTGAATAAAAATGGGTCACTGAAAATATTCAAACAATAGAAATTTCTGGTATTTTACAAGGTCAGTGTGGCCCACATTCTATAAGATGCTCAGAGAAAGGTGTGGGGTATGGATAGTTCTCTTGTGGGTCCAATACGAGTTTGTGAAACTGAGTAGGAGGCCTTTGTTAGGAGGAGTGGTCTTTAGGAAACATGTAGGGCATTTGATGAACCTGTTCTCACCAAATCAATAGGATTGTTCTGAGCTTTAACTGAACCAGAGCCTGAAAGTTTACAAAAACTTAGAAATTATACATGTAGATGGACAGAAAGGCTCTGTGAGCCTTTAAATTACCTCCTTTGGGACTCGCTAGGCTAACATGACCTATTCAAAGTGTCAGGCACAGAACCTGCAATCCTGGGGCTGAGAAACCTGGATGATGGCTGTGCATACTGAGGTTGCATCAGTTACTGGGGAGCCGAGGGCTCTCCTTTAGGAGCAGCTGACCTTCCTCCTCCTTTGGTGCCTCCACAACTAGCTGCCAACGAACATGGCTTGGCAGCTCTGGAGCTGGGTAAGGAGCCTCTTGCAGGAATGTGGCTTCTTCTAGTTTCCCAGAGCCTCACGCACCTCAGCCTCTGCCTTGGTTAGCCCAGAACCTCTGCCAGCCCTCTTGAACATCCTGGAGGAGCCTTTTGACAACAGCCACAACAACCCTGTTCTCTTCTCCCTCCTCTCCTGGAAATGCCACCTTGTCCTGAGCTGCTGCTTCTTCCTCCCCAGGGGGACCTCCCACAGCAAACTCTACTCCCTGACTGCACAAAGATAGGATCGATGGGTGAAGGCAACTGCCACCATGTCCCCTCCTGCAGTGAAGTCACAGACTATCCCATATGGAGGCATCAGTACCAAGAGACAGAAATCCAAATTCAAACAAGAAACTGACTCAATAGGGTGCTTCTGCCTGAAAAATCTCTACATGCAGCAGGAGCAGGTCTGTCATGCTTCCTCTGAAACTGTTGCTCTAGTTCAGGATCACCACCTTCACCATATCAGGTTTTATAAAACATTGCCATGAAATACAAGAAAACCATCAGCAGCAAAAACCTTAAAGATCTCTTGATGCTGGTACCAAGAAAACCCCCTGCCTAAAAACTTCTAGTTCTCTCATGATAGAGATTAGTGAATGGTATTATCTTTTTGGGTCTTCAGGCAGCATCTCAGAATGTTTTTTCTCTCTTAATGTAAGGATAACTAATGCCAGGGCACAAGAGTAAGGTTAGAAGGAGGAAAAGGAAAAATAAAGGGACAATAATCCATTTATCTTTCAATAAGAGACATAAGGACTTCTGAAATGCAGGGCAACAATACAGGTGGATCAAGAAAAGAAGGGAAAACCGGCAGCCTAAAGGGAAGATGTAAAAGCAGGAGAAAGCTGAAAAAGCAATTTAAATGCTCATAGTAACTAGCAGCTAGGGAAATGTACACGACATTTGACCCTTCATATTGCATGAGAACGACTGCAGGATGTCATGGGAGCTTTAGATGAGACCCTTCTGTTGGTGCGTGGTGTTAGATACGTGTTGGAGGGCACAGCTGTCTTATGACCAACATGTCAAGCTGTAAGTAGCATCTCCACTAAACACTTGGTGAGCTTCTGGAGCAAAGCTGTTGGCTGAATTCCTTCCAAAATGAACACTGCTCGTGTGCACCAAACACTGAGGTCCAAAMCACCATTTAGTAAATGGAATCAGTAAGATGACTTGTTTAAATCTGCACTACTGCTCTGAAACAAAACTCACTAACAGAAACAATGCTATTTCAGTCTACAAATTTTTTGCTGAAAAGTATGAAACTTCCTTCCTTGCTTCATTCATCTGCTATTCTGCTTCACTACACCCTTGGAAACAGTCTATTCTTAAAGTTATGGGAATGCATCATGATCTTCTGTCTGTTTCACATGAAACCTCCTACTGGGATGTCCAGCCTCATGTGAAATGAGCATCTAAAGAGGAAAAAATCTACGAACTGAAATTTCAGGCCTTCTAAATTGAGAAGGTTGGGGGGAGGAGGGGGGATAAATCCCATGTTATCTCTACACAACATGAGCATTTGTGAGTTTTGATTGAAGTCAGTTTCCTCACTCAAATTAGAATTTTGTGGGCATCTGATGTACAGAGGATTCCTGATGTGCTCAAGTCTGTTCAGCTTTCTGTCTGCAAGTGAAGTGCATGATGAACTGTCTTGAATAACTGTGAAAAGAGATAAAACTTTATTACCTCACTTCTAAAGTTAGTTAGGGAACTCTGTCATATCAAACAGAGAGGAAGACCGAAGTTAATGAGCTGCTTTCAGTGTGATGGGTTTCTTCAAAAGAAGCTGTGTTTTCACATAGTGGTAGCATTAAAGAAAAACTATCACAGAGTCAGTGAGAGGCTCCATAATTAATAAGGTGCAAGAGCACAATGCTGCTTAATGTAACATAACAATTCTGAACTGTAGACAGTGTCAGCATGGGCCTTCATTTACAAAGACTCATTGGAAATCACTGGAAAATCAGGAGTTATCAGTCTCATCAGAACCTGAAATGGTACACACGTGGAATTACTTCATTATTATGCAGTTAGGAAAGTAATGCTTTGTTATTGTTTGTGGGTACACTCTGCCCTTTCAATTGCTTTAAGATTCATTGCATTGATGCATCTGTTTGGTACACCAAGTTGGAACAAGACGCATATAGCACTTGGCCAAATATTCAGCACAAAAGTAAGGCTTGAAGGCATCCAAAATGTTAAAATGGTTTGAAGTTATAGTCAGTATACTCCAAGAAAGCAGGAGGGCAGACAAGTTTGTTTGAGAAACTGCTTTTAAACAGCAAGCTATTTTATTTTGTCTTATATGCTGATGTCTGCACCCAATCGTTTCAGCAGACTGAACAGTTATTCAGAGAATAACAGATTTCCTGAAGGAAAGAAGCAGCATATTAAAACCATTAATTAAAGAGTTGTTCTATTCACATCTAGGAATAGCAGCCTTTTCATTATACACATGTGAAATAAAGTCATAAAAACAGACTGCAAGCTTGAATGCTTAAAGATGCAAAACCTTACTGTTTCACTTGCAGAAAATGAGGGAATAACTTGTGTTCTCTCCATTTCACACCTTTTACCACTGCAATACCAGCTTGAAGTCTGAAGACGTAAGAGTCTAAAAAGGTAACTCTTCAGAGTCTAAAGAAGTATCTCTAAAGAGGTAAGAAGTAATTCTAAAGAAGTAACTCAGATTTTAATATTGAATTTATTTGGACTCATTCAAAAAGGATTTTAACTCTAGGTACATCTGAGAAGATGAAAGTTCTGAAGAGTTTCAGAAAATGGCTTGAACAAAAAGTTAAATCTTAGCTAAAATACTGTGATGTTTTCTGTAACATGAGCAAAGACAATTAGAAATATCCTGTGTACACATTAAATAGCATACTTGAGATATAAAGATATTAGCAAGATCCACCCATGGAGATATTACATCAATAAAAATATGAGAAAAAGTAATTTTAAAACCAGTCAAGCAAAAGACATGTTTTCATGCTTTCATAGGGTATAGAAGAKGGTATAAAAACAAGATTGTTCTCTTCTTAATCCTAGTCTTAAATTTCCCAAACACTCCTCCATTTCTGTAAGTAAATAGCAAAAAGAAATGCATGAAGGTATTACCTAGAGGCAACAAGCCTCTAATTCAGAAGACGTTAAGAAGCACGCTTAAGTATTGGTAGCATACTGGAACAGTGATAAAATCAAATTCACAGATTACTTATTTTATAGGTAGCTTGTGACTTAACATTAGGAAATGTAAAATAAAGCTCAGAAAACTGAAACCCTTTACTGTGACCTGACATACTTAAATCCTTATCTCCAGCACTTTCTCTTCAGTTTGGAGGTTGGGGCAGAGCCTTGCAAAAACCTGTGGTTTTGATGTAGCACTTCTGTTCTCCTGAAACATCTGCTACTAAAATTATGAAAGCTCAAATTCTGATATTGTAGAAATTAGGAGTTGCATTATGTGTGTCACAGGGAATCTCAAACTGGTTAACTGAATGTTTGGAATTGATGCTGGGAATTTTTTTATGTTGTTCTTATCTTGACCTTATAGAGGAAAAAACCCAAAACGAACAAACTTACCTGAATCCACTCCTTTCTGAGTGTCTCTACTTACAGCAAATTCTTGGCTTTGTACAAGGATTTTGCCCTACTGACATCAATGAATCTAAAGGCTCAGATCCTGAAAAAGAGATCTGAATAGGACACCTGTAGTCAAAGGTAAAATCCTCAGATCTTGTGTTCAAATAAAGCACAAACTTTTAACTGCTGAATTCTGAAGATTTGTTTACTAATGCAATGAAAAATTGGCTTTGAGTAAATAGAAACATGTCCAATTTGATATTTACTGAGCTGGAAGTCTTAAATAGGCATTAAATATTTCTTTCCCTGAAATGTTTTCTGAAGTTCTTAGCTTTTTCCAGGCATTGATCRCACATGTTAAACTTTAATAGAAGATAAGATTTAATCAAAACCCCTAAACTATTTTAGTGAAAAGAAAATTAAGTGTGAGGTAAAGCTTTATATACTTCCATGTTCTGCTGGAAGAGTTTAATGTTGTCAAACATTGCTTTAGAGCCCATACAGAAGGAATTCTTATTAAAAAGATTTGGAAAGTATTATATACGTTGTGAATTTTCAAATAAACCTAAATTTATTACATAGAGTACTTGGGAACAATAACTAACATTTAATAAAGACAGTACTATATTACTTCATTTTTTGGATAATGGCATAATGAAATTTATAACCATCTTTACCTTAACAAAATGCATAGGTAAAAACCCTAATCCAAGACTCTCAAGGTGTAAGGAATTATTGTTCATTATTTCGTGATGATGAAAAAGTTCCCCTCCCGCTCCTGTCAAACACCCATACTCCTCATATCCCTTTTCCCCTTCCCCACACACTACAACTTCTTTTGTCCTGGAGCCTCAATAAAGAAACATGAAACTCGTGCATTATATGTTCCATGATATTGCTTTAACATCCTAACCATCTGAAAATAACTTTTAGAAAAAAAAAATCTTGTAGAAATTTCAAAAATGGTGCAAATCATCATTGCAATAAAACATAGAACAGTTACATTAGAAAACATCTCTCCTTCTGTAAAAAAAATATCAAAGTTGCATCTTCAAATAATTTAATTACCTTCTGATGCCAAATAATTCTTATCAGTTATGGCCTATAGTTTCAAAACAATTCTTACTTACAATAATTGCATCTTACATGGCAGCATTTTCCTGTGAAACTATTACTGAAGTTAAAATTTCAGAATAAATGCTTTTAATCCAGTCACTTTTGTTATTCAGCATTAATAGAAATATAAAAATATTTTATGTTTATTGACACAAGTAAGTACTAAATAGGAAATGTCATTTTTTTATTAACAAACTGTAGACTGTAAGGCATGCAGAGTGGTTTCTGTAAAAATAGTTCCATATTCATTTTACATAAGTCTATTAAATTATGAATAGAAATTCATGACATCAATCTAACAATCTGTATAAGTAATTCTGCTGCGCATCTGTAATACTGTGTTAAACTACTACCAACTAATTCCTTGAAGTTCATAAGGTATGCACAGGCTGCAGCAAACTTTCCACAATAAAGGTCTATGAGATTTCTAATCCCTTTTCCAGCTACTGTTGTCACAAACATTATGACAGCAACCTGTTTTGTAGCATTTATTCTTCTAGCTTCATCTAAGACATAGTGGAGTAGAGTCAGAAGAACAGAGGCAATGGAAAAATGCTGTCTGAACTTGGACATAAATACAATGTAGATTAATTTTTCAAATAAAATTATATGCTTGCTTTGATTTAAACCTTAGCCATGGAGATACAAAGAAGATAAAGAAATTATATTTCTTAAATTACTTCCTTTCTTAGTTTGGATTCTAGTGAAAGGAACAATAACCTATTTACTTCAGTGTAAGCAGCATTTTGTCCAAATTATAATGAAATAGCATAAATACTTACATATGTTTTCTCTCCCCAGACTTTCAACCATTTTTTTCTGAATGGCTTGACTTGCTTAAATAAATAAAGCAATGCAAATGGTTGTGTTTGCAGATGTAATCCTATCGTAATCAGTGTCAAAACTAAAACCAGTTCAGAAACATGACCACCAGAAAATGGTTTAGCCTTGGAAGTTGATACAAAACTGAAATCCATCAGGTTTCCAGTGATATGGACCCCATTTTACTGAACCTTCAAGGATGCACAGACTCTCTAAGCAGACTTTGGGTGAAGGCCGGRAAAGCCCGCTCTAGACCACTTGGTGTCCTTGGGACTCCAGTCCCTTTGGATGGTGGAAGGGGTAAAAGACCTTGTAACTCAGTGTAAACCAGCCTAGCCCCAAGTCTAATTTAGTTTGGTCAGAATCAGGAAATACCTTCCTTGCTCCTTGTCCTGGTTTTGGCTGGGATAGAATTAATTTTCTTTCTAGTAGTTGGTATAGTGCTATGTTTTGGATTTAGTGTAAGAAGAATGTTGATAACACRCTRATGTTTTTAGTTGTTGCTAGGTAGTCTACGTCCCAAGGACTTTTCAGCTCACATGCTCTGTGAGGTGCACAAGAAGCTGGGAGGGAGCATAGCCAGGACAGCTAGGCCAGCTGGCCAATGGGGTATTCCATACCATGTGATGTCATGCTCAGCATATAAGGCTGGGGGAAGAAGAAGGAAGTGGGGGACGTTCGGGGTGATGGCGCTTGTCTTCCCAAGTAACCGTTACGCGTGATGGAGCCCTGCTGTCCTGGGGATGGCTGAACACCTGCCTGCCCATGGGAAGYAGTGAAGGAATTCCTTGTTTTGCTTTGCTTGCGTGCGYGGCTTTTGCTTTCCCTATTAAACTGTCTTTATCTCAACCCAYGAGTTTTCTCACTTTTACCCTTCCGATTCTCTCCCCCGTCCCACCYRGGGGAGAGTGAGTGAGCGGCTGTGTGGTGCTTAGTTGCCGGCTGGGCTTAAACCATGACACTCCTCATCCCTCTTCACTTTATTATCCCCTCTTTCTGAAACTATCTTCAAGACCTTTTTTCTATCTCTGAAAAATTACATTTGTCTTTTAGTTTAAGTCTTTGAAAACCAGTTAGATCGTGCCTATTCTGGAAATGTGACAATGAAAACTGAATGGAAGGGAGACATTCTTTTATTCCTGGATTGCTATTCCTGTTGATCCTGTATGGTCATTTTTAAGTTTTCACAAATGGTGATTTATCTTTGTCTTTAATTATTCATGCAGCATTTTCATTCTCACTATGTCCACCTTCTTCCCCAAGAAGACATTTGACCAGTCTCCCATTTTCTACTACCTACATTTTCCTTAATTTTACCCTTCCTCTGAATACTGTTTCTCAATATCCAAATGCACATTTCCCTGCAGCATACACATTTATAGAAGGTTCAGGCGTATCCATTTACTGGTTTAATTGATCAGAAATGCAAATCACTGATAAAAATTCAGTGCCTACTTTGTTTCCTACTGACTTATTAATAAAATGMAGCTATTCTTTTCCATTATATATTATTCACAGCTATCTTACACTTGTATCATCCATTTAAGAGGATTTTTGCTCAGCAAGTGTAACCATCATTGAGTTACAGAATGATATGATGGCATTTTGAGACACAAGCATATCTTGGAAGAGATTGGTTTGAAAAAACTCCAGAAAAAATAATTGCTTGGGGACTTTTAGTGCTATTTTGAAATAGAAATAATTAAAAACCATAACTTTTCAGTGGGAGTAACTGATCCAGGCCTCTTCTAGCTATGAATGAGAAAGCGCACACAAAACTACCTTCCAGAAAGAGAGGAGATTTCTTTATTGGTAAGAGTGAGCAAAGTAGTTTATTTATCTGTTCACTTTGATAGTGAGACTCTGAATTCAAATTTGGCCAAATAGGATCCTGATATTCAGACTTTTTTTTAAAAGTCTACATGCTTATTCACCTGCAGCCAGAACTGGGAGCAATAAAGTCTACTTTACTCCACCCCGCTTTGTTAGAAAAAGGTTACTTTAGAGTCTGTTTCTGACCAGAGTTCTTTCTGACTGAGCCAAAAGCTGCAAGAGTACTCCTACACTTGGAGGAAACAGCTGAGTAAATATACAATTATACACAGTCAACAGGGCTAACAAGTGGTAAAAATTTTGAGTCAAAAGTTCTTATTTGACTTGAAAAACCTGGAGGATAGCACTGTATGAGATTACTCCAATGGCACTAAAATAACTTTCATGGTGATGAACTGAAAAAGTGTCATATAAGGGTAAAAATATTTGTGAATAGTAGATATATTTAAAGTATTCTAGAGTACACCTATGGCTATCTGAATTTGCTCTATAAGTTTTGGACCAGTTCCATCTGACTCTTGGCTAAAATATGAACCCCATGAAGGTGAATTTGCTATATCCAGGCTGGCAAACAGACCTATGCCATTATATTATTCATTAATATATCTGACAACTCCCTAGCTTTTGGTGAGCATGACTTTCATTGCTGGTAATTACTCTGCATGCTTTGACAGATCTGGTGTTGAAGAATGGACCCACTTTCTCCTGTGTAGAACACAGAGAGGAAACAATCTTCAATGGCAAGCTTTTAAGTGTAAGGAATTGGAGATTAAAATTCTAGTCAAATCCAAAGCAACTCATTCACAAAATTAAGGATGTAATCATCACTCATCTTTCGGGTGCTTGTAATATAATAAACATAGAACTTGGTTTCCTCCACCTGCAATTATTGAAAACTGTAGCTCACAGATGCTTGAAAGTTTGAAGTGAGCACGCAGAATAGAAAAGTTAAAATGCCCAAATCAAAGCATCCTCATATTCTCTCACTCAGGAAATCATTATGAGCCCTAGACATATTTCCTTGCACTTGCAAAATAGGAACATTGAATTTGTCACTGTCAGTCACTCATCCCCTCACTCATATGTAAATGTTAGTAGTCATTCTATTAAGTTCCCTTAGCTCAGAGTTTGAAGACCCAATCTCCTTTCTTAGTGTGATACTATGGATTAAGATCAGGATGAGAAAAAACAGAGCTGCAAAGTTCTGAACTCACTCTTCTTGCTCTTTGACGTTCTTAACCCTTATTCTGATTTTAATATACATTGATTAAATTGTCAGACTTTTCTGAGAGGGATTGAAATGTAAGGAAGCCCTCCTATCTTTCTTTTCACTATCACCACCATGGCATAAGTGGAGGGAACAATTTCCATTAGAAAGCCACATATTCACAGGTAAGAATAAGGCATAAAATCTGATTTGTTTGATTTCCTGTGGTACACAGTGGTACTACAGGGTTATTTTTTTCCTGGACAAGCCCTCTTTACCTTCAGAAATCTTGTCTGAGTAGAATCTGAAATCTTCAGATATTTACCCAAGATTTCTCTATGTTACAAAGTTTAGCAATTACACCAGGCAAAACCCAGATATGGCTAGCGGAACAACATGCACTATTATCACCTGTGCTGTGTTGATAATCACAAACTCCACGGGGGCATCGTGTTCAACTTGCCTCTGATTTAATGCAAGTGCTCTGTACTGACTCACTGTAAAGTTGATGTGTGCAGTACAACTCAATTAGTGCAARTGTGAAGATCATCTGTGTTGTGCATATATTTCTGGCTGAAAAATGCTGAGAGTGCTAATGGTGGCACTTGAATTCACAAAATGCCACAAAGTTTAAGTGAAGTTCGAAGGATATAAAACTGGATCAAGATGCATTGCATTTCACTTGCTAAATTACACACAATTAAAATGCTGTTTTTTCTTAATCCTCAAACCTCAAACACAAAAGAACCCTTTCTGACCAAGGGTGAATGCAGAATTGAATATAGCTGTCTGCAGTCTCAGGTGAAGAAATGGAGCCAGGTTTCTGTGTATTTCTGGGACAATACAAAAATATTTTAAACATTTGGGATGCAAAGCATCTTTCTAGGACTTTACCTTGTTATTTGTTTCTAGTTCTAAATATGGCTTTGATACAATTAAATGCTCTTTATATACAAAGGTCTTATCGAAGTACAATGAAATAAAATGCTTAAAAACAGACTTGTCTTTGCAGATTGATATCAGAGAGACTGGAAAAGAAAAATGGTTTTTCAGAGCTTCATTTTTAGATGCTGACCCTAGATGTTACTGTATACCTTTGATAAAGATTGCTTGTGAGCCCAAGAAGCACAGCTTAAATAAAGCTATAGAATTGGAATAGCTTCAGTAACTGTTAAAAACCATGAAAACTTTTACAATGCAATTTATCACTGCAATTGTCATCACAGCTGGGCATAGAGTAGGAAAATGTTAGAGCCGCAAGTAAAATAGAAAGGTTGCTAACCAGTCATACCTTCAGAGATATATTTGAAAACATATATAAATACAAATATTTAACTATCTGAAATTGCAATGCATTAGGCTTTGAGGGGGGAAAATCTGAAGATAAARCACATTTGCCAATGTACAAACAAACAAAGGCTTTATATTTAAAGTGCATGTATGCTTAGTTCCATTTCCTTACTTAAGTTGTTAAAAAGACACAGCATATATGCACTGTAGGAATAATGTGAATGTGGACTATGCAAGTGTGTTCAAGTAATGTCATCTAAACATATCACAAACATATGGCACCATCAAAGTCAGTCATTTAGCTAGTCATTCTGAGATGACAGAGGATGCATAAGACAGTCATATCTTCATATTGTCATTTTAAACATTCAGAAAGGGAAAGAAAAATGGAAGAAATATTCCAGAAGCTACCCCATCCTGTAATGGATACTTGTAAGAGTATTCCCATATAAACCACCTCACATTTGAAGTCCCTCTGAAACAAAGATCTGTTGTGAATTCCTTTCTTTTTGCAGAGTAGCTGTTATAAAATCAACAGAAACCAGAGCAGGCTAATTTCCGCCATCACTGTTCTGCAGTAATGTTTTCAACTATTAGAATAATTCATACCCCAGTACTGTTCTACATTTCTTTTGCACCAACTGTGTGGGAAAGAAGTTGAGGCTCTCCTCTAATAATAAACTTTTTATAAATCAATTTTTACAAATGTTTCACTTAACAAAAAAACCCTTTATAACACTGAATTACCATGAGCACCACAGTAAAAATAAACTGACTGGTGAAAGAGTTGTGCAGAAATCAAAGCTGAGCATCAGCAAGGTGTGCACTGCAAAAAGTAAGTTGAAACAGAAATTAGGTTCTTTTTTTCTGCTTGATATTAACCCTTAAGATGCAGAGATTTCTTTGAAGTTATCTCATTGCACTATCATTGTGAAAGCCCACAACTGAATCCCGAAACCATAAAAGAAAATTAAAAAAAAGAAAAGAAAAGAAAAGAAGAAAAGAAAAGAAAAGAAAAGAAGAAAAGAAAAGAAAAGAAAAGAAAAGAAAAGAAAAGAAAAGAAAAGAAAAGAAAAGAAAAGAAAAAAG
>JASVER010000072.1:3104566-3232441 GCA_030449065.1 Oceanodroma leucorhoa | reverse complement strand
AAAGAAAAAAGAAAAAAGAAAAGAAAAGAAAAGAAAAGAAAAGAAAAGAAAAGAAAAGAAAAGAAAAGACAGGAATAGAAACATAGTAATTTTTACCATGCTAGGCATATTGATGAAACATAAGAACCATAAAAACAATCAACAGAGATGCATAAATACATGTTCCAGTTGTATGTGTGCATTATTGACAAAGCCACACATGGAATCTGTGTGTTGTTCTTGTTTTTCTTTGGAAATCTCTTATCCGTGCCACTATGGATCTGTATTAATGCTTCCAAAGGCAAAAAATAATTTTGCAAAATGATGTTACAAAAACATGTGCAAACGTGTTTTTAGAATGCATTAATTATTGCATTAAGTTGAAGAGTCACAATTTCAGTTTCTGAACTTACAATGACTGAGTTAAAATCTTAATTTGGAGAATGTCAGCATTTCTATAAAGTTCTCATCCTCCTTCAGTCCATCCTCAGAGAGGATCTTTACTAGATAAATTTAACAGACTAACCCAATCCAAAAGATTAACATAGTTTTCCATTTTCCTAGTTCTTTTTCCAAACAAAGGCAAAAGCTTCCTTAATATAAATATGGCTGCAGAGCTGTTCAGCTATAATTATGCCACAGGGACTAGAATAGTGTGTGATCCCTTAAAGAGAGATGACATAAATGCATGCTTTCATCCAAATTAAGGTTGAATACAAATAGCGGTTTAGTGCCTGAAACGGAATGGCAGCCTGAAGTTTGTTGTAACCATCTTTGTGGATATATACATATCTTATCTAATAAAAGATAATTACCACTTAATGCATTATCTTTAAAATTACAGTAAAAAAAATAGAATTTAGCAACATATTAGAAAATATGATTATGATAAAGTGCCATTCACAGCCAAATCTGACCATTGTACAATGGCATTGGGAAACATATGGAATAACACTTCTCTAAAATTTCCTTCTTAGAGTCTCCAAAGTGCTATAACAATGTCTCTGTTTGAATGTACGGAAAATTGGGCAAGAATAATAGCATGTTTGCCTATGTTTTTGATAGTCTTATTTAACAAACTTACTAACAAAGTGATTCAAAACCTTCTGTACTTGGGAGGCAAGACTAAAGTTTAAAGTTAAGTGTAAGCAGATAAAAATAAAYGTTTAATATTAGTTATCATGTAGATGTTTACACAAAATATGTGTCTTGGAAGTAAATGACCTGTTTTAGTCATCTTGACATAGACAATTGTAGAAACACCATTAGGTGAAATTATTATCCTCAAATATTAAATTTTTACTCTAAGTACATTCTTGTGATTTTATTTATTCAACTCACAATTCCAGAACTTCTTACCTGGTAGTTTACACAGAACACATGACCTCCTGTGCAGTAGCATCAGTTCTACAAAGGAGCTCTGCTACATACATCTGGAGAAAGAATTTAACTGCAGTCCCCACCCCTATCCTCATCTTATGAACAAGCCAGGAATTAACTCGTATCACCACTTCATATTGAATTGATTGAAAATGAACTTTTTTTAGGGAGTGGGAAGCTTTAGCAGTCCCTCTCTTCTGCCTGCTCCTGTTTTGGGGGAAAGAAAAAGCTGAGTTGTGCACATGCCAACAGACCTTTCTAACCCTTTCTCAGGATATCCCAAAACAACACAGAGAGAACATGTCCTTTGCCCAATGCATTGAAACCACGGCTCCACTATCACAAACATGCACCTGTTATGGGCCAGAAAGTGCAAAAGAAACTAAGAAGAACAACTAACAACAAGCAATTTTACTTGTGCCTCCATCSAAGGCATTTATCTGAGCCTACACTAGGGAGCATTGTATATCTTAGGGCATGTCTGAAAAACAACATAAATTATCCTGCTAGCTGCCTCTTGTCCCTTCCTCTGCCTTAGCAGAGCTCAACATTCACACACAGGATGGGGAAAGGGACGAGGGAAAAACAGCAATTAGGTGCTGCTAGAACAGTCAATCTCTCCCTCAAGGAACTAGAAGTCTCTAGTGAAATTTTTTTCCCCTATTGACACTTTTTCGTGAGAAGGGTAAGAGCAAAACAAGAAAACAGTAGCAAAGGTACACTTTCTCAAATTGCAGAGATTTCACTCCATGAGAGATAACTAGACTGGAAGCTCACCTTCCAAGGATTTCAGAAACCGTGCATAGGCTTTCGTATTTTTCAGAAAAAAAAATAAACATCTGATATATCATACATACATTCAGCTTTTCTTTTCCACCAATTGCTCGTTTTTACTTCAAGCTCTCAAATGCTCACTTCCTAAAACACATAACACTATCCAAACCCCTCCATATCCTTTTTCTATAGAGTTTTCCTCAAATTTTCCTTAGAAACTTTCATCCTCTCTGGGAGACAACATATTCTGAGTGTGGGATGATTTCTCAGGTTTAGCAAAGCCTGCCAGCAAGCCAATTCCCCCAGCCTCACCACAGTCTCCTTATATAGGTGGCATCTAATTAGTTAAAAGTGATACTAAACTACTTCCCTTAAAGAACCAGTTAACAGTTAAAATTGTCCTCTTTCGAAGAAATTATCAAATTATGAAATTGTAGAAGTTTGGTGTTAAATAACTAGAGAAGTGTTTGTGTTTTCTGAATGATCTCCATTCTGATGTGCACAGGAAGCTTATCTTAGGGGGCAAATAATTTAAATAGGAGCAAAATATGTTATTGTATTATGGGATCTGACTTCTTCCTTTTTAGAAGGCATTAAGATTCATAGTAAGAACACTTTTTTAGACCACTGTTATCTTAAAGCTAACAGGAAGTAAAAGTGAGGGGAGGAGAGAGCACTGAGACTGTGTTGAGAAATCAGTAGAGTAATAAATAACAAAAGTGATGTTAGAAGTTTCAGTACACTGTGATCCTGTTTCCCATTTGACACAAGGATGTTAATTTAAATCTTATTTGGAAACTCTACCTTTACTCTTCTGTACTTTTGTAATAAAATTATGGTTATCGAATTGTAAAATGTTGCACTGCAGATATGGGAACTATTAATCTAATTTTATTGTTAGAAATTATCTTCTTTTTTTTTTTTTTTTTGTTACCCTGTACTTTGTAGATTTCAGTAGTTACTTAAATCTTTCACACAGGCCAAAATTTCCTATTGATTTTGCAATAGCTTCTATAGTTGCAGGAGAATCAAGCAAGCAAGCAAATAAATAAAGTAGTTCTGCTGTGAAAGTACAAAAAACAATGAAGCAAGTAGAAAGAGACTGTCTTTTACTCAGAAGTATAAAATTTAGCAGTCACTTCTGAAAATTTGGCCTTCCTTGTTGTTCTGTTCAGGTACTGATACGTCTCTTTCTGAATTTCTTACAGCATTCACATGCTGAAGGTAACTATAACAGAAGATGAAATAAAATGAAACAAGTGCTTGCACATAGGTTCAATCTCATATTTCCATCCAGAGTGTTACTTTCTGCCTTGCTGTGTTTKCTTGGATCTTGGCAACAGATTGAATTTCCCATGAGCTTGCAGGAATAGTTTTTCAAGAAATGTTCAATTTGAAGCATAGAYCCTGAATTGTTCTTGTGTTAGCTTTCATTGAAGGGTGCCCGTGATGGGGCAGAAACAGCAGTCTCGTCCTAAACCCAACAAGCACCACGAGGCTTGTTTGGAGAGTTTGAATCTCTGGCAAACAGCCATCTGTTTCTCTGGAGAGTGTTTCCATCGCCTGTTCTCATCAGCAATAGTCTGCTTATCAGGTTCAGTGCCAGTTTCTCCTCCAAAATTTGGACTCGTGATTTCAAACACAGACAGTAGTTATTGCTTCAGGTTACAGTCATGAATCTTGCTTAATCAATAACTTGTAGTTCTTCTAGGTGTTCCTGTATGGTCTCAGCGGCAAACTTACAGTGTTTGAAGGCCAAGTTTTGAAAGCTGAGATTTACAGGGGGAAAAAAAAAGAAAGGAAAAAAAAGGGAATATGAAAAATATGGCATAGTGAGTAATACATGGATAAATTATAGACTGCTTTGCTTGATCAAGCAAATCCATCAATATGGATTTTAATTAATAGGAATAACCTAAGCAAACCAAATTGGCATCAAAGGAAACCATGGTTTGCAGTCACAGATCTGTTTGTACTGTCCCTGGTGTGCTGAGCACATGTACCTGGCACTGGGACTCGTGACAAAATCCAGACAGTGATCCTTGCTCTTGAAAATCATGGCACCCATACCTTAATGCTAAACAGGCTGGAAATAAACAATATTAGGAATCATAATGTCTGTGAACAAAGCATTCCTAATGATAGGGTTTGCACTTCTCTTTGCAGCAAGTTCTCATTGTTTAAGTATGCATTTTTATTTTTCACTCCCTGGATGTGAATTTTGATTTTTATAATTATATGCTAGAATCTCAAGCTCCATTTGTCTGCTTACACAGACGGAGTACTGCATGTTAACAGGAAATCTCTTCAGGGATTTCTGTGCTTCTTTGGTAAAGAAAGGGCAAAAAATTTAGTAATATCTCTGCTGATAAATGACCCTGCATTTACTCTCCAGATTAATTAATGACAATTTGAAATAAAAGGGCATTTATAGTGTTGTCCTGCTTTCATACACATTGTGTGCTATGCTGTGTCATATTGCTGCATTTTTTCCATACTTTTCTAACAGTAGTATWGTTTTCTAACCAAGCCTTATCACTTTGAGTTGCAATATTTGTACGATAACACCTATTTTTACAAAATACATATATGAAGCRTCGGTATTTTCAAAATCAGAAGGAGTAAAGATAACATTTTTCTTTACGTGGAGACTGTTACTTTTCACTTCAGTGGAAAGAAGGTACAAGTTAAATTCCTGGATGATAGAGTAACATAAGGTTAAACAAATTGATTCTGAGGTCAGTTTCAGAATTACTAAAGACATGAACCTCAAGTAGTCTCAGCACTTTTCCTGTTAATAAGCATCATTTACTCTATATTTATTTCTTTTTAATAGGTGATGGTTTACAAATAGAAGTATAATTCAACTAAGCTTTTCAATTATATTGATGCTCTAAGGTACTTTACAAAGCATACTCATTGAAAGTGTACCTTCAAGTCAAAATACCAATAATTAGCTAATAAAATCTATCAGTATTATTCCATATAAGTTTTGAATCAATATTGTCATTTTATTGAAGCTTTAGCTGAAGTCTAACACTCCGTAAGTCTGGGAATGGAAAACTCTTCACATGCYGAACATTTTCTCTTCCTGTTAAATTACAAAGACCTGTAATATTAAGAAAATCGAAACCAAACCCAAAACGATTAACATTTTCCTGAAATTTAGTAGTAGTATCTGGAACTCTAGCTGTAGCTCCCAGGATAAACTGCAGTAAATGTAGAGTTTTGTTCAGAACTCCAGAACAAAGGTTTGGGATGCCATTTCCTGCTACAATGCATTGTCAGTGTGTTGGGATTTTCTGCGTGGAGATGTTTTTTTTTTTGTTTTGTTATGGGAACTGTTGCTGAATTTCCATTACAAAGGCATTTAGAGAAGCTCTGGATATGCAGTTCAAGTTTTCTGAAGTTTCAAAGTGAAAATGAATTTTGTTTCTTTCATCTTTGCTTAAATTTCAACTCCTTCAATCCTTTGGAAAGACACAAAAAAATAGAAGTGATTTAAGACAGTATAAGTTTTACACTAACCCAGGTGTTAATTTTTTCTTTATTCAACCATCCCTAGTCAGGATTCTTATTGTTGCTGATGGTGACTACATAAATGCCATTACCAATATCATCTGTAATGGTAGCCTTGTGGATTCTCTGCCAGAGCTAGCAAATGATGGGATTTTTGCAAAGCTTTAATATTGCAGGTCACACAAAGAGAAACCAAAGTAATAGATAATTCCGTATGCCTCACTTTGGTTGACCAATCTGAGAAACATAAAAGGCACCCAATAGTGTCAAAACCCTATAAAAATAAAACTTAAACATTTTATTCTAAGTAATTTTTATGTTTTCAGAAAGAAAAGCAGATTTCAAAATGGAAAAACTTTTCTCATTCCAACTCCACTTTACCCAGCAGGAGCTAGTAACTTACATGCCCTGGGGAAGTGTTGGGACCTGTCATGGCCCTGACAGCACTTGCTCTAGGGATTTGGGTGCCTCTGTCTAAGGCACAGCTGTGAAACCTTGGATCTCAAGCATTGGAACAGGCTGCCCAGGGAAGTGGTGAAGTCACCATCACTGGAGGTGTTCAAAAAACATGTGGATGTGGCGCTTCGGGACACGGTTTAGTGGGCATGGGTGCTGGGTTGATGGTTGGACTCGATGAACTTACAAGTCTTTTCCAACCTTAATGATTCTATGATTCTATGATTCTATGATCTGAGTGCTGTGAAAAAGCTGTCTGAGAAAGAGCCAGGGAAAGTCTTTACAAACCCTGACCCTCATCCTAACCATGGACTTTACTTTCTGGCTCAACCTCGGCCTTGTTTTGTTACTAGGTGCTTGTCTGGTGACCATGGGGACACTGGCTGACCCTTGTTCCCATTGCTGGACCAAATCCTGACTTTCACTAACTGACTTGACTTCTTGGCTTGACCTGGACCTGCGTCATTGCTGTGGGCTTGTCTGGTGATCTAGACTATTGGCTGACCCCAGTTACCGTTGGTAAACCTGCCTTGCTCTTCTTGCTCAGGTCCTGTGGGACTGTTCCCTTGTTGGTGAAGCAGACTGTCCCTGCCCACCTCAGCCCCAGTTTGCCTTCCCCTCTGGTCGAGCATGCTCCTGCTGTTCTCTGCCTAGTACAAGCTTGATAAGATTTTAATTTTTACATAAAAATACAAAAACTTTCTAATAGATAAAACAGTATGAGAAGAATGAGGGGAAAATTTAAATAATTCATTAAGTCTATACAGTCTTGTTTTTCATCTCACAGAGTGACAATGGGTCCGGTATTTAGTTTCTTGCCACTTTCTCCAGAGCATTTGATACTGCCCATTTACAGTGCTGGCATGCTGGAGATGGGCTTTGGGGATGATCCACTATGGTCTGTGTTCTTCCCACCTCTTGTTCCCAGCAAAAAGTCGCCGAGAAGCTAGGGAGTCCAGAGATCATTTGCACACACCTTTGGTGCCAGACACAAGAGTTTTGAGACACCACACAAAGTGAGGTACCAGTTCAGAACCTTAAATGACGAAACAAAAAACCTGAAATTCTGGTCCCCTTGAACTAAATGTGAGCCTTACCATTGATTTCCAGTATGTCCAAATTCACTTTTGATTATCATATATGTATTTCAAAACTCTGTGTTCAATCTTCTCCCCTGCAACTTTTCTGATTCCAGAATGAAGAATGTAATTGGTTTTTCAGTACAAAAAGCAGCAAGCATTATCATATTCTGTCACTGACAAAACTGTGAAGGGATTTGCCCGAGTTCTGCTAAAAAGCTCTTGTTYAGTTTTAGGTGAAATGGTGCACGGGCAGAGGCAAAACTGCTGTATGGAAAGTAACTCACAAAGCCGCTGTTGGATGTCCGTACTGATTGGTACACACTGATGCCTTGAATGTAAAGCAAGGAGTATTCTGCTCAGTTAGGAACTATCGATGCCAGTCACTGAAACAAGGTGCTRTCCCCAGCAAATGGGGACAGATGGCAAAATACTTATTTTGCAATCACATTGAGCGTATTAACAGTTATAGCTTCAGATGAGCTGGAAGGGCTTGTCAAATGGCAACCTTCATGTAGTCGGTGAAGAAGGTTTCTGAAATACCAATGATTAGCTCGCACTGCTTCATAGTTTGTCCACCTCATTTCAAATCCTGGTCTTGGTTTGGAGTGGCTGATGTACGTCAATACATTGACAGTTAGRTGGCATTTGTTCAATTCAAATGACACCCGTCACTCCGACTTTTGTTCTAAAGCTCTGAGAGGATAATTGAACGGATATGAAGAATAAGCCAGGCTAAAATTGCCTCTGCTCTAACTCAGAAGTACTAAGCCTCTGGACTTAGTTTAAGACTCTTCTATTTTGTGCATTAGACTGAATCATATAGGCAGTTTAAAGGAGAAAATGTTACTAACAGACAACTTAGTTTTAAAAGTTGCATATGGTAGGGAATTTCAGTACAGCAGAATTTAGTGATTTCTGTACCTGACAGTAAGACTAAGGCTTTTCCTATCTAATATATTTATACTACTATGTAAGGGAAAGTGTGACATGATCTAATTTTTTTTTTCAGTTTGCAGGTTTGCTTATGACCTTCAAAAATGAATTCACAGACAATTTAGTGTCAATGTGGGCGGGATCTATGATGACCTTAATTTTAATTTCAGTAGCAACACATTGCAGACTTCTGTTTTAGATGCAAATTAATTAAGGGTATAGCCATTGTATGCTGTATTCAGTAAGTAATTATGAGATAGTTCGGAACATTTGTGTAAAGTATTATGCTTAGTTTTGTAAGATAGCAAGCTATGTTGGAATAAATGAGCAAAACTAAATCTACTAAGATTTTTTTTTCCTCTCTGCATTATCAAATAAAGTTAGGTTTCTCTCTAAATTGGAGCAGGCTTCAGATAAAGACAATATAAGTAGACAGTGTAAAGTGCCTTGTCGAAGAAAAATATTGCCTTAGCTGGAAAATATGCTCAGATGATTTTGCAGGGAGTATGGTTGTAATCTTACCCAAGATTGCTTCACGTTTACTGTAAGAACCTTTCTGATTGATTGCATTTCAGCAGTTTTCAGTTTTAGGGAATTTCAAATTATTATTTTTTTAGTATGACAGGGAGTATACCTTTCTGCAGTAGTTACTCTAAGCTGCAGAAGTATGTATCAATTTTTTTCTTCCCCTATTGACACCAAGTAGATTGTGTACAGCTTATGTGTTTCATGACAATAAAAATTCAAAGTGCTGTTAATAAGGCTTTCTGTAGTTTGCTGTATCTTTGGAATTTCTATAATGTAAAGAAAAACATTCGACAACTTTATTCTTTATGTTACTTTTATTTTACATATTTTTTCAGTAAGCAGTCCTGAATATTTCTGCTTCACTGGAAGAAAAACTAAAGGCGTTTCTGCAAATCTGCACATGTATAAATTTAAGTTAGCATTCAAGTCACTGGTCAAATGTATTTATATGTCTTCAATACTTATTGCTTCTGAGATTATTTGCAATTTTATTTGCCTGCCCTTGAATTGCATCTTCTCTTCCAAATTTCCTGTCTTTGTTTCTCTGAAATCTACTGAATGTCTCAATAATGAATTGGCAAAATGGGACCTTGCTAATGGGAAAAATGCAGTGGAGAGCTATCGTTCCTTATTACTTTTTTTCTGTGAGTGGTAAAACTGCCATCCACCTGGTTTTCCAGGTCTGGGTACACAAGAAGACATGTCAACCAAACAAGTGAAAATTGTTACCAATGCTAGTATTCACTGAGATATTCCATCAGCTTTGTCCCATCTCTAATGAACATTTATTTACACCTTGAAATCTCAACAAAAAGTCAGTAACAAATGAAAATCCTCTTGGAATGTTCAGTGGCTACCATGAAATATATTTCATATATATGAAGCACTTTTAAAGGAAAACTAGTATTCTTTTAAATCTGCTTAGGAATATCAACATACAAAATATGTGGGACTTGCAAGTTAAAATTTCTAAACTTGATATTTGCCTATTTTGTCGAGCAGTTCCTTCAATTTATATCCAGTTCCATTGTAATGAAATTAAGGTTCCTGTTGTCTCAACCACCTTTGGAAATCTGCTTCAGAATTTTGCTTTCTGGATATAACTTTGTTTTAAATTRATACTGACCTAACTTTATATCATGTTTTTAAATGTTTCTGAAAGATATATTTTAAACATCTTTCAGAAAACTAAACTCTAAAGTGTCACCTTAACTTGTCTTAGCTGCTTTAGATTTCTCATTTATTGATAACAACATAAGTGGTGAAGATCTGAAAGACTGTAAAATAAAAGTAATGAAGTTCTTAGATTTTCTGTATTAAGTTTTTAGTATCTGGTATTCCTACAGAGGCTACTTCATTACTTACAGTTTAGAGCTTAAAAACACTAAATGTAGAGGGCTGGAAGATTTTTTCTGGACCATCAGGTTTGACTTTTGCCCTCAGATTTATCCACCTTAAGAATCATGCCTATAAATGCCAAGCTCTGTCTTAAAACCAGTAGCATTTCTTTCTACTCTTGCTCTGCGAAAGCTACTAAAATATTTTCTCTAATGTTAGAAACAACCTTTGAAATTAATTAATTGACTGTTTATGTTTGTTTCAACATTAACATTGAAAGACAGGAGATTAGGGAGATTAGTGTGAGGAATTCTATTTCAAAATATATATATTGTGAGCATTCATACACATAGCAAGATGAGGTGAATTACACCGTTTCTGAGTACCTGAGCACTGAGTATAATGTATTATTAGGTAGCTTAAAAAAAGAAGAAAATCTTTTAAACCTTTCACATTATAGTTAGCTTTTGTACATATTTGGACAATGTCGATATTACAGATAAAACGATGCAATGTGCAGAAATCGGTGCTTTTAGGATTTGTGTTATGGTATAAATCAAATGGTTTTCTTGGAGTGACACCTCTGAGACAGGACTAGTGATGACAAGATGCATCAATTCACAACACTGTTGTGAATCTGCTAATATTAAAAAAAAAATCACAAATATTCTGATATATTGATTGCCTGAGAGTACCTTACATACTCATAGTGGATTCCTGAAGAATTAATTGAGGTAAACATTTATAGAATTAATCCAGAATCAAATGTGCAGAATCAAACTTCATTATTAGACATGACAACTTAGTTGTTGAGACTTATAAAAATGTAAATACAACATAAAATAGAATCACGGAAGAAAATCATTTTTATAAAATGTTAAGAAGTTGCCATTCCAAAATTTAGAATTTTCAGTTTTTACTTAGAATATTCTATCCAAAATTTCTAGCAGTAATATTATATGCACAGAGAAACACCTGAAGTCCCTGCATGCAGGGATCTGCCTGAAGGCATTTGTAACATCTGGCATTGAAGTCTGTAGGTGTTATGTAGGAACTTAAATCAGACACAAGCTTTAGAAAAAGTATGTATTTTTTCAACTAGTAAAATTGAATTCAAGCAAAAATAGCTTCTTACACGTAAATTAAGGTTTCTATTTAAAATTAAAGGAAAGTGTGAGTCTTCATCACAATATATATTACCATGAATTTTGTTCAGTTAAGTCTTTAAACATTTTTTATTAGGATATAGGCATGAAGATTTATTTTTGAGCTCATTATAATGATTACGGAAAACAGAATCCACAAGAACTGTTTTGTAAAAGCAAAACAACAAAACCCCATTTTTTTTCAAAATGGTAATGTAAATTATCACAAAAAATAATGGCAATGCACATGAAATACTGTGATATTTATGGCTACTATTAGTTCTTAAAATAATGAGTCCAAAGAGAGCAATTGCTAAGTCTAATTCTGTTTCTATATAAATGTGAAAAGAGATATTTGACTTCTTTATACATTATGCTGTTTGTAAAAAAAAAAAAAAAGTAAAAGAAAAAAAAAAGGAGAAGGGCAAGATTAGTCTTTCAAATCTGTGCAGCAACACAGAACACCCGTAACAAGCTGTCTTTCCAGTCATGAATTTGCAAGTCATTTTTTATGATTGATGGTTTTATGGCATCATTGTATCGTATGTCAGAATAATGTATTGCTGAAAGCAAACCAAAGAAAGTTAAAAACTTTGATGTCACCGTTAAAAATAATGAAAATTAAACCTAACACAATGACGAATGAATATCAGTGTTTTACCTAGTTAACTTTATCTTTGTTATAATTGATGAAAGTATCTTAATAAAATAAATATTTCTAAACAATTTAGAAATAGCTGTCTTTCCATGTACTACTRTGTCTGTATTTTCATGCTTCTAAAATAATAGCTTGGATTTCCAAAACAAACTAATTTTTAGAAAAAAATTCCTCTACTCACTACCTTCTAAGTTACCAAGAGACATCCTTGTTTTATTCTTTTTCTGTAATGGGTTGTATAAAATTTACTGTTCTTATTAGGTAACATATTTATGTCCCACACTGTTTTATACTCCAGAAAATCTGAGCAAAATTCCCAAGTAAATTAAGTTATTTCATCTTGACGGTACTTTTTACCATTCTACCAATATTATGCTGTTATTAAAGCATGGTTCAATCTAACTTTGCAATACTGCATTTGACCATAACTTACTTTATGACCTAAGAACCCTGCCTTAATCCAGTCTACATAAAACTGTTCAGGTGATGGGATTAAGAAAAAGTAATAGGTCCCTTTTTTCCTTTTCCTTTTTCTTTTTATATTCTGTCAGGCCTTACAGAAGCCTAGTTAGGAGCAAGGCAGAAAGAAAAGCTCTTTGGATTAATGGTGTCTTTGATATTTCTTGATGCTCTAAGTCATTGAATTAATATTATGGGAAAAAGTGCTTGAGGCAGTGAAAGACGTAAATATTCTGCACTAAACCCGAATGATGCTGAAGAAAATATTGGAAAAAAAATATATATGAAATGGCAATTTCCATCTGATTTTGTATGAGAGAGTGGTGGTGGGGCAAGGCTGAACAGTTATTTATAATATCAGGATTGCAAAATAGGCTGGTTTACTTTTTCCCAGGAATCAAATCCCGCTTACCGTTGTTCATGATATTATTTTTCTATCTCACATAAGAATTGTGTTTAATGTAGATATGGCAGATTCTGGTTCTAAGTTTTTGATAAAAAAGTATTTCCACTGGGAAGATTAAAGAGTTCTGCTCTCATGTTTGAATATTACTTTCAGAGTCGAGGGACTGTGTTGGTCCTATCCGTAACCTATTCTTTATTTAAAGAGAAATTCTGGCTGTCTGAAATCATATTTTAGATCACTGTAGTGCTGCAGCAACATTGATTTGCACTTCTAGATGAAAAATGAAAGACTGGATGTCAAYGTTATACAGTATAATTATGCTGATGCTTCAACTGAGTTTCAGCACATGTCCTGTGGGGGTTAGAGTGTCAGAAGTCTAAACAGAGTTGGGTTGGAAAAGAGAATGGCTGGTCCCTTTTATTATGAACTTAATTCCTGACCCTTGTCTTCTGAATATACTGAATCCATTTCAGTCTTTAGTTAACATCAGTGGTAATTGCTTACAAGGAATGGAGATCATGGAACCGTAGGAGTACAACAATGACAGGAGGGAAAAWGTTAATCCTTAAGTGTTTTCTGAACATTTCTGGCAGTTGATGGAGAGGACTGTGGCATAGAAAAAGGGCACTGGACCCTGTCGAAGCCACAGAAATCTCTTGRGTCCTTCACTCAGGAAGGTAAAAAAAAAAGTCAAAATGGTTCTGGACAAATATGAAGAGTGATTTTCTATGTGACTTCTCTTCAACTTTATAAATGTGGCTAAGAGTTAATCAATGTTTCTTCTCATCTACTGCAGGAGATAAATAAATTCTGCCCCAGAGAACTTTAAAAGTTCACGAAATGTTGTGGCACTCCTTACTTCCCTTACCACAATCAAAAGACCATGATACATCAATATGTTCCTTCAAAAAGTCAGATGCACGGAATTTATTTTCTCTCTGAGAGCATTCATGAAACACCATTACCCCTTCATGCAATTCAGTGCATGCATTGACAAGGTCAAGGTAAAAATATAGAAGAAAAATTATGTGTTTATTATTTACACTAATTCCAGATATAGCTTTTAAAAGATACTTGAAAAAAACATTTTACTTGTCTTCTAAAAGAACTTGTCAGAACCACAAGTGACAAATGCAGTCTTACCTTAACCTGAAGTATGGAGAAACTTACCCTTGACYCAAAAGATATTGAAAAATGCTTTCAGTTTCTTACTATTTTGCAGGATAACTCACTGAGTTACCGGAAGCTTCCAGTAGGCATATCTTTCCTTGGTGTGAAACTCTACCAAATTTCATATCAGGTCCCAGTCCTCTATTTTTAAAAAGACTACCTATTTTAATGGGAGAATGTGAGGAATGTCTAGTGCTTCCAACTTTACCCAGAGTTGGAGAATGACAGAACAGAAACCAAGTTGGAAATCTTGTTCTTAATTTCCAATTTTTCATACTGTTTTGTTAACAATGACCAAAGCAATGTTTGATGTTTAGCCCTCAGTACTCCTTAAATTCCTAGGAATACTGAAAATGTTTCTTTTAATTAACTGCTCAGTTAGAACCCTTTCTTTTTTCTTTTGGGTCAGTCACAAAACTAAAAAAATCAAATTAATTATAATTATAGCTGGAATACTCATTTTGCAAGAAATGCTGAAAAAATTAAAGTAATTTCAAGACAATTTAAATAGAACATTCTGCTGAAGTAAAAGTCTGAAATAATCAGAAAATTCAGTGTGAAAGTCTGAGCTTCAAAGCTTCTGGCTGTAACAGAGAATCTGGAGCTCACAGAGTCTTGGTCTTCAAACTCCAAGCCTATGCCGAGCCAGGACTTGGAAACTTAACAGTCGAGTTTCTAATGTTTCCACATTGTCAGAGTTGTGGAATAGGACAGCCTAAATATTGAAAGCTTATTTGTTTTGCTTGAGGCTATTTGCTCTGAAAGGATACATAAAATAAAAGCCAAGATAAATGATCTAAGTAAGTAATTAAATGAAAATTCAAGAGATATATAGGTCAAAATGCCTTCATTGATCTACCGAATTTTCCTCAGTCTGTCCCAAATAAAAGGGTAACATAGCTATCATAAATTTTTTTTTATTAAAATATTAAAATATATTTAAAACCATACTGTCACAGCTCTGAGATACTGAGCGTTCTGTTTATCTACTCCAAAGATGAGATACTAATTGGAAAGACTTCCTTTGGACAATTCCTCTTATACTGAAAAATGCATCTATAAAATATTGAAGGAAAATTCTCATGTCTTTCCATTTCATACTGATGAATCAGGGTTTAGGAAACAGACCAGAGTTCATTCACTTTATATTTCAAAAGATCTATAAACATTTATTAACTATAATAGGTTAAGTGTCATCTCTGTTTTGAATACCTTATATTAAGGACAAAAAAAGAGAGGATTGCACGTTTTATGATCTGCCAAGAGTGTAATGGAATATATTATTCATCAAGTCCTAAGCAGGACAGAAGAATGAACAGGAAAGAAAAAGCAATTCAAAATTGTGGCTGCATTTCAGCAACCACTATAAATACTCTGACTACAAGAAGGGCCAGAATGTTATCTCTGGACCCCAAATTAATGTGGAAAAACAAGAGAATCAGGAAGGTCTCAAAAGAATTTGAAGGTCATTAGTCTGGATGAGAACAAAGCTTTGAAATGATCAGAGGACACAGAAGCTAAAATCACAAGGCTACGAGTTAACATCTAGTAAGCAATTGCCAAAGTAATTCTGTGCGTAAAGAAATCTTATCATTAGCAAGTGATTTTACTATTTTCAGGTTTCAGTATGTGTTAATCAACTTATCTGAAAGTCCAGCTGAAAATCATGTTTGAGCATGACTTCCAGGTCAGGAATTTGTCATGAGCAATGCTGAACATGGAGCAACACAGTAGAAGATGGTTTGAGATTGTTCTTATTAAACACATCTATTGCAGAAAAGTCCAAACTCTAAACAAAAAGAAATCCTCATTGCAGTCAGCCCTGAATTAACACAGATCTTAAACAGTCTGTGCCTGAAGAAGCTGACAAAACTGGTTGGGTAGAGCATGATGGCATTTCTTTGTTTGGTGTTGGGTAAGGAGGGAAGGAAAAGGGTTGCCTCTTTTTATCAGTTGGATTTCCCACTTTGCTCTTTCCCTAAGGTCATACAGCATCGCTGATGCACATACCACTGTGTCTCCATCATGGGGGTCAGACACTATTGGATCCTCTGCCCAAATCTAGTGCCCTTTTGCAAAGGGTCACTGTGTAAAGCCCTCTCCGCCCATATTGAAGACAGGGAAACTGATCTGCAGTCACTTGTGTAGCTTTTCAGAAGTAATTCTCACTTTGAGATGGAGAATTGAAGACCTAGTGTTGTAAAGGAAACAACACAGTCTTTACAAAAAATGTGAGTGGAGGGAAGAATGTGACCTATTATCATGAAAACAGGCTCTGGGGTTGTAACGTGTAATGCCATTACAGGCAGAGTTACATTTTCATCTTTCTGTTGGGGATAAACTGAGGGATCACTCCTGGAAAACACACTTCGCAAAAAGACAGAAACTAGCAAACTGAAAACCAGCAAAATGTCAAAGAGGTATCCCAGTTCCAGGAATGGGAAAACACTGATATGTGTGGTGAAGGGTGTAGATTTGCAAAACAGCACCTGCTTCTACCTTCCCCAGATYAAAATGAGAAAAAATGAACAGTTGTGAGCATCATATGTGCACCTAGGAGAGAAGACATATTCACACTGTCACCCATACACAGGGTGAATTGCTGAGTCTCCTATAGCTACCAGGAGAGCTTTTTTTCCCTCCATTATGTCCATTATGCTTCAAAAAAAAGCTGTTTTCAGAAGGCAACATCAATGACAGAGGACATATGTAACTGAAAGAAAGAAATGTAACTCCCATTCCATATCTGTTGCTCATTATATTGGCTGTTATATTGAAGGGATGAACAGTATGTTTTATCATAGCTCTATCAGCACATTAAATATGAGATAACAAGTTTTGTGTCTTGCATTTTACCCATTGAGTTCTCTTACATCAATAGTTACTTACAAATTTCTAAATGTGTGTAGTTTTGCAACTCCGAGTATCGCTAAGAGGCATGGCAGAACCCTAGGTACTTCATTTAACTATTTGCACAGACACACATGTATTTTATTCATATAATAAATAACTATTCATAGTAATTTAGTGACTTTTTTATTTTCTATGTAATAGTTTCAGTGATTTAATCATTCATTATAGCCCTAGAAAAGGATACTCACATCTCATGGCAAGCAGATCTAGGTTTATGACATGCTAAAGGTCACTGAACAATTATTGGGGTTACTAATTGACTTCAATTTTTTATAGGTCTGTCAGAAAGTTGTAATGTATTTATGGCATGCATGCTTTACAAAAATGATTTAGCTATTGGATCACTTTCAAAGGCCTTAAAGAAAACACTGTCTAGGCAAAGAGAGGTGATCAACTATAAAATGTTCCTGCAAGATTATGGTTCACTTTGAGCTTTAATGAGATGCTTTCTACACAGTATTACAAACAAATAAAAAGCAAAGTAATGGTATGGATTGCTGTTACCTGTAGTTGGAGAAGAATTTATTATATTTTACCCTTATTTCACCTTTCTATTTGTGTTTTCTGTCTTAAAATAAATTGGAACTCAGACAAGTACATTTGATATTTTAACTACAGTGTACTATTAATAATAGTAAATACATAAAACATACAGTAAAATAGGAAAAATGTATTCTTTTAGTCCCAGAACTGCATTTATAATTTTTGTTTGTTTGTTTTCTGTTCATGATTTCATTTCTGTTCTGGATATTTTATGAAGCCCTCAAAAGAGAGGGAAAGGATCTCTATTTACATCAGTAGTGATCCTGTAAAATTGACTGATAATGTATGTAACACAATGATACTGCAGGTGTTAACACTCTTACTACATTTTAACGTATATGCCTTACTGCTTTCATTACAGCAGATAATAGGATGAAATYGAAAAGGTCCAGATTAGAATACTGTTATTCAAATAGAATAACACTTTATTAGTTGTTCAGGTTCCCTCAGGGGGATTATTCGTACAACACAGTGCTTGTTAAATGGAGTTGCTGCCATTTAGCTCTGCTCTACTTAGGTTCATATCCTCAAATACATATACACCCGTAACTCCTGATTTCAGTRGGATTAGTGGGATTTAGATACCATTCCAGTGGTACCTAAATACCCTTGAGAATCTGTCTCCTAGTTAGTTTAAAGGAGTCTTAAAATCTCAGAACCCACAAATTCATATTATGCTCACCCAAATTCCTCTCAACTTTCACCTGAAAGTTCTGGAATTGTGTATGGTAGAATAATGGTACAATAATAACAACTAACCCCAAAGTCACCAGCCATTATGCTCAAACTAATGTTATTATTACATTAAAATAGCAGCACTCTTTGTTCAAAAAGGAAAAAAAAAGAAGGAAAGGCAGTTAAGAGTTTTTCATATTATGGTGTAGGTCATCTTATGGTATAGAATATTTATGTGTAGATGACTTTGTGTTCAACATCAGTAACTGACTTGGCCTCCAGAAATCACAATTTTAGGTTTTATAGGCACTGAAGTGGAAATTTTATTTCAATCCCATAATCTATGGTTTCAAAGCAGTACCCAAGAGACTAGGAATCCTTAATTATTTCTAAAACTATAGTGTGTATAAATATCTGCAGTTATTGCTGGTTTTAGTATTTTTTCCAAGACTACAGTTCACAAGTAAGAGTTTTCAATTATCTAATATTCTAACGCAACATTTGTATAATTACAATATTCATTTGTATAATTATAATACTAAGCTGTCAAAACTGAATATAACTGCACTTGAGTAACTTGGATCTGCTATAGGCAGGAAAGAAAAATAGAAAGAGCAGCTTTAATCAAAAATTATGATCTTCAAATGAATTCAATATTGTCAATTGATGCATGTGGTCTATCAAAATTTATGGAGATTTGAAAGATGAATTCTATTAAAAAAGAGGCRGAAAGTAACAAAAATCTATGTTTGTATCTGTTACTCATTTTTTGTTTCAATTTTATCTTCTGTTCAGTGCTAACTGAAAAATGATATGTCTTATCCGCTTGTTTTTTTATCCTATCAGGTTTTCTGATGACATGCAACCATCCTCTGTAGGCAGTCATAACATTACAACCAAAAAAGGGTGTAAGCTTTGTCTGGATCTTTCTGGAATATCTGCGGATGTGAATCTCTCCACTGAACAATATTGTACTGAGTGCAGAAAGACAGAAATCTGAATTTGTTTCCAGCACAACCTCCAAGGTTCACCATGATTTAAACCTTGAATTTTGTCCCTCCTCTGCCTAAGGACTTTTGTATTCACCGCTCCCCTTCCTGGAACAGGGCCCTAAATACCATCTTCTAAGGAGGTCTTGGATGGTATTTAAAGGTACAGTTGGTTTCTCTTTTTGAAGCAATTCAACATACAATAGTTGCATAGTAATTGTGAAAGATTGAAAATGAGAGAGTGAGTACAATTCTGAAGTGATTAGGCTACTTTCCTGYGTCACAAAATATTGTAGGTTGTCATATCACACTTCCATGGAAAGCTGAACAGCTTTGTCCAGAACTGTGAGGATGCTGTACCTTAGCCCGATGACTACTGAGTTCCCAGTGATCTGGAAGGTAATGGGCGCTAGTTTCTTCAAAAGAGATGGGGGGAGGAAATAAAAAAAAAATGGGTGTGTAACACCTGCTGGGGGAATGCACTGGAGATGATGAACCCAAACCATTAGCTACCTTCTGGCAACCTGTGAGGTCAAGCTCTATCTTGCCATGAGYTGCTCAGCACTGCCACGTCTAGCAGGATTTTAAGCGTCTGGGATATTTTGCTGGTCACACTGAGAACTAATACAGTCTTCTAACACTTGCTGGAGACTGGAACAAAAAGCTTAGAGAAATATTGGATTCAGGTCTGGGATCAGTTGGGAGTACAAATATTTTTCTGAATCTGGTTCTGCTGTTTCTTAGAAAGATTGTGAGCAATAAAGATTGTAGCAGATGCTTTTGTTGCTGTTAATGCTTGTTTTGCCCCTCACTGTGACTTGAAAACCTAATGGTGACCAGAAATATATATCTGATCTTTAACATGTACACTTGCCGTACCTCACAATATTTGAATCATATCATTCATGTAAAATATCCAATTTTAACTTCAGTTCTCAAAACGTTTCATGTTAGAGTCACCCGTCCAAACTGAGAATGTCTGCTCTAAATGTCACACAAGGTGTGTTCTTTTTTAGGTTAAGAATTATTGTGAAAAGTATTTTTAGAGTTTGAACGGAACCTTATGTGAAGACTAATGAACTAGTAAATACTATTCAGTTCAAATACAACTAAGGATATAGCTTTGCTGCTTATAAAGCTTCTGCATGTACACGATATGCTTGGGTATATCAATATGTATGAAATGTGGCTTGTACATTAATAATGCATTTTCTGTTTATTCAGATATTGAGAACCAAGAGTCCAACAGCAGCTRCAAATACCTGAAATTCAAACTCAGTGCGGTCACTGCTGCATTTTTTTTGCATAAGCTTAAGAACTCTTAAAAAATTCATCTTTAAAAGGTATTACATCTTGACACAGCAATTTCCTTCTGACTTTTCTTCTGCCTGGTTTTGTACACCAGTATATTTGATGTTTCATCACTACTGTCACCAAACAGGAAGTCATATTGTAAAATGCTATACTTTGACGAGAAAGATGAAAGTGAAACTTGCAAGTGTTTGGAGCACTTTATTGTCTTCTACAGGTACTGAACAGGTTACAGAATTTTGGATTTGCTGTATTTTCTTTCTTAAAACAAGGAAAAATTGGAGATAAATGCAAAAATTTACACTTTTTGGAAACGTAGTCTTAATCCATGTTAATATCTCCTTCCATTTTCTCTTTAAATGTTTGAAAAGCTGGAAATGGTGCAAGAAGGGATCTGCATTTTGAAAGCTTTTTAAAAAGTAATTCCTGAATGTTTACAAGTCTTTAATTGTAAATAGAAAGGTAGTTGTCCTGGTTTTGGCTGGGGTGGAATTAATTTTCTTTCTAGTAGTTGGTATAGTGCTATGTTTTGGATTTAGTGTAAGAAGAATGTTGATAACACACTAATGTTTTTTAGTTGTTGCTAGGTAGTCTACGTCCCAAGGACTTTTCAGCTCACATGCTCTGTGAGGTGCACAAGAAGCTGGGAGGGAGCATAGCCAGGACAGCTAGGCCAGCTGGCCAATGGGGTATTCCATACCATATGATGTCATGCTCAGCATATAAGGCTGGGGGAAGAAGAAGGAAGTGGGAGACGTTCGGGGTGATGGCGCTTGTCTTCCCAAGTGACCGTTACGCGTGATGGAGCCCTGCTTTCCTGGGGATGGCTCAATACTTGCCTGCCCATGGGAAGCAGTGAATGAATTCCTTGTTTTGCTTTGCTTGCGTGTGCGGCTTTTGCTTTCCCTATTAAACTGTCTTTATCTCAACCCACGAGTTTTCTCACTTTTACCCTTCCGATTCTCTCCCCCATCCCACCCGGGGGAGAGTGAGTGAGCGGCTGTGTGGTGCTTAGTTGCCGGCTGGGCTTAAACCACGACAGTAGTTTATTACAAGATTGCTGTCAAATTCATATTTACCTCTGCCTTCAAAATATTCCAAAAGTAACATAGACAGCCCATGCAATATTGTTCAGGTCATAAATCAAAAAGTGGGTGTCTGTGGTGTTTATTGGAATAATGAATCTATTTGGAGGGTCTAAATTTATGTATGAGGATTAGTGAGTCTGATTTCTTTACACCGTGCCAACCATCCTCTAACATGGGTACAGGAAGAAATATTTCATTGCTCTTTGTTTCTGTTGTTTATCTGTGTCTAAAAGTGTTGTTCCACAGACTCATTTCAATCTCTCGAATGTGACTCTGTCTGGTCTCTACATCAGAAGGAAAAGTGCATTGAATCTTGCTTTCTATGGCCTGGAAACCTGCAAAAATGGAATGAAGACATGGCAGGGTCAGCCCAGGGTTAGATGGGTGGACCAGACGCATGAGGCGCGCTTTGGATTGTACTAGCCCAACACCCTCTGACATATGCTAAATTTGAAACTGGCCAATTCATTTAAAATTCCATCTTTCCCTGAACAACCCAGGCTTTATAAAAAGTTTTAAAGGTCTTTTTCTTGCCCTGAGGTGGTAGGAAATATTAAGAGCTTGACTTTTTTCCTCTATAGAATTAAATAGTTATTTTGTGTAAAGTTCTCTGGTCTTGCAGAGAATAACTTGAGAACAGGCTAATCTACACTACATGACTGATTATTCCAGAAAACCAGAGCCAAGCACTAGTAGGAGGGACTGAAAACTTAAACTTTCAAATAGTTTTAGCTTGATCTGCCAAAAAAAAAGGCACACTACTAGATTAATATATATATGTATAAATAATGCTACTCCCAAAAAATGTCTTTCACAGTGTAAGAAAGAAATATGAAACAAAACTTTTCCCCACTGTGAATTTCAATTTTGAAATAGTTATATTTTCAGCAAATAAAACTTTGAGCGAAAATCTGAGCCAGTTCCAATCTGCAAGTAAAAGTTTAACTCAGAAGGCTCAGCATAAGAATCAAAAACCAAAATGAGTTCTGAAAATAGATGAGTCAAGACAAGGTTCTTGATGTGTGCATTGAAGAAATTAAAGATTCTGCACTTTAAATTATACTGTCTGATAAATTCAGTCATCCTGATCTGGCAGAACTGCTTCTGGACTGCAGTAGTTACTGGAAGCTTTTGTCACGGACTGCCATGTGGCATGTTCCAAGAGCTGTGTACACGGGGAGATGTGAGGATGAAGTGGCAGCAGACGATGAACAACACTGCCTTGGAGGAAGCAGTTTGTGAAATGGAAAAAGAAAACCCATGAATGTCTACAATATGACAAATGGTGCTACTTGGCAGGCAAAACACCTGATTTTCAGGAAAGGAGATATAAATATATATAGATATAAATATATAGACATAAGTAACTTTTGAAGGGCGTGGGGTAATCAGCAATAAGAATTGGCACCTGTAGCATGATGTGAATGGCCTCCTATTAAGGCTAATCCATTAGTAGTAGTATGGCAGTTTTTTAAATCAAATTCATATTAATCATAGAGCATTTCACATTTTGATGTAACATGTTTGACATGCTGCTCAATTTCTAACTTTAATTTAGGTTTTCAATCTATTTTCCAAGGAAGGCCTCATTTAGGAAGTGAGCATAGACTGGTTCTGAAGTAGAAGCTGACACTTCTAAAATAGAAAAAGTTTTTTTTCTGACCACTTCAAAACCTTTGTTTCAAGGTTTCCTCTAGACTTTTTCAATTATAAAAATACAGTTATTGAAAATGATAAAAATCAAAGTGAAATTCTCAACTATGAATGAATCAAAAATGTTTGTGCCAATGTAATATATGTAATGAATATTCAACGGTAGCTCTTTGAGTATGGATTTTTTGATATGGGGCGGCTTTTAAGGATATGCTGCTATTTTCGGTTCTGGAAACCTGCAGATTAATATTTCTTGCCTGATTGAGCCAATACTCAAAAATATAAGCTAATGGGAACATAGGCTTTTAGATTTATATTTAATTGTGATTAATAGAAGTTACATACACATACAAGAGAATCAATTTGTGATGTCTTAATTCATCATATCCATTTAATCCTAACTTTGTTTTTCTCCTCCAAGGAGAAAATATATTAAAGGCTGCATAGGGTCAATTCTGAAGCTCTAAGTGTATTTCCAAAGTAGAGAAAATGCCATTTACCTTCAGAAGAAGCTGAGATGCAGTGTTATGGAGATAGGTCAAGCACAGAGGTAAGCACAGCATACTGTGATCAGAAGATTTTTGTCATGGGAGCATCCAATACCCTCCTGCTTTCCTGTTCACGCAGAGAAAGAGGATTTGCTCCACACTGCACAAGGGCAAGTCCTCACGAGCATCCCTCCCAGTTCAGTGAAGCTCCCAGCCGAGTGAAGACCTAGATCCATAGTGGCATAGGACATGTTCAGATGGGACTGTTCAAGTGGGATGAGACAAAGCCCAAGCTCGGGGAGCACAGGGCCTGGCTGCCCCCAAAGGGCTGGGGAGCTGAGGGTGACAGGGTCTTTCTTTGTTCTTATTCTGCCTTTGTTCTTACCCTTCCTCTGTAAGCACCAGCTACTCTGCCAAGGACACTGGGAAAGACAGACTTTGCTTTGACTCCCTATAGCTAATTTTCCAGCTATAGTGTAGGTCTCTTCCCTATATTTTTTTTTCCATGAATTTAAAATTAAAACTTACTAAAAAAATTTCTGGCTGAACAAATATCTAGTTTGGTTATACTGGCAGCAAGAAAGAATAAAGGTATGATGCACAATATTACAGACTCTTTAAGTTTATTACCTTCTGTTTGCATTCACGGTTTGTTCTTGTGATCTGACATCAGACATTTAAAAAGTCTAGAACTGGATCTGATAAATAAAAAAATCAATATGTGGTTTGCTGCTTTTCCCTGTATGAGAGATGTATTTCTGTTGTTTAACTCATAACATTAATGAGACAATTTCTGGATGACTACAGGAAAAGGGGATGATTTGCATTTTTATTTACTTGACAAGGTACAGTCCTTGTCCTCTTCAAATAGGTTTCCCGCTTGAGAATACCAAACCTTAATTAAACATCTAGCTAATAACCAAGATAGATAGATAGAATCACATACACTAGACCAATATCTTATTGAAATGTGGGGAGCTTGCCACCACTACCACCACCACCAACACACACACATACCAGAAAGCAAGTTTGAGACATAGCGTACGTTTGACAGCCTGTTTATTAAAACTTATTCAAACACTCTACAAAACTTTGTAAGAAAAAAGAGGTCAGTTAAAGATGTTACCAGGGCAGCTCAAAAAATTTTGTTACTTCTTGATTATCTTAATCAGTATTAATAACTGTAAGCAAGATAGTCAGTGTTACTACTGATGGTACAAGAACTGAGGTAGTTTTAGATACCTTAAAGACACAAGCTCATCTTTAGAAATTATGTTGTATTTCTTAATTGCTCTGATATTTTCTGCCAAATAATGCAAAATATTTAAACTTTTTGCTTAATAATTTAAAAGAAAATATTCTGCTCTGACTAGGCTTTAAATCAGAAATGAATTTTCTAAAAAAATTTAAATTGGGAACCATTATATGAATATTCATATACTGGGGTAAACTGTGAACTGTAAGGTAGCATTTTAAAGTGAGTTAATTAGTAGCTTAAATGAAAGATTTTTAATGTGAAAGTGGAAAAGTGAAAGTGGCAAAAATTCTCTTTGTTGTTTGTAAGTAAATTACAGTTTCTCATGTTAATTCTTGAGACAACAATATTGTGACACTTCCACAATAAAAAAATTGCACCTACTATTACACTTTTAAGCTTAAAAAGACTTTTTTTTGCTTTTAAATTACTCTGGTCTTTTCTTTGAAGTGTAAATGAATTAGATATTTGCTTAAGGAATCTAAACAAATACAGGCTGCTGTGGTATGTGGGTATTTGGACGCTGGTTTCATAAGGTAGTCTGGATTGCAGTGTATTCCACCTGTAATGTAGTATTATATTTTCTCTGTGTCATTTTTTCATCCGTATTAATAGAAAAGTTTTTTCTTCAGGTCCTAGAACATAAGGTTAAACTTTAGCTTCAGTCACACAGAGGCAACAATAATGTAGGTAGTGATAATTATCTTACAAAAAATGGTCATCAAATGTAAATGAAGACACATTGCTAATAACTGCTTTTAAAAATCTAACTCCGTGTAAACGGAATACCATAGTGTTTCAATTCAATGTGAAATATAAGATACATGTCTTTAGTTCGGTATTTTTAATTAGGTTACTTAGTTAAATGCAGCTACAATGCCAAGGATACATCACATATTTAGGTATGTAAATTATGAAGGTTGATTTAAAAAAATACAGGAAAAAATCTTAAGATGTGTCGTGTTTGGGTTTTTTTCATTTTAATTTAACAAATATTAATTTCTGAAATCAATATCAGCTTTTATTTTCTTATCTTACCTTAATAGTTTTGCACTCAAAGAGAGCAGAAAGAATTCATTAATTTATTTCTAATAATTTTGAAGAAGTATTAGATATTTTAAATTTAAATTAGATATTTTTCAAAGAACTGTTTTTGACAAAGGGAAGGGCATAGATCCAGTRAGAAAAGGAAATATGAAAAATAGATAAGAAATATCTTCCCCAATATACACTTTTATAAAATCTATATATCTCAGATTTTATATGGATTATCAACTGTAAAGAAGGAAACTGAGTTGGAATTTCAAAGTCTCATGACTGAGTGGCAAAAAATCTAAGGATTTTGTAGCTGGTTAATTCATAGTGCTTTTATTTTTAAGAATGAAATTGTCTGAAGAACTTCACACTCTCTTCCACTCATTAGTTGGTCTTAAATTTGATGTATGCATTATGTACTTACAGGATGATTCCTCCCTATTTATAATTTGCCCATGTGACTGCAATTGAGTTTCTGAAGTGAGCCCAGATCAGCTGGAAATGAGTCTATTTATAAGAAGAGTAAGTTTAGCCGTCAAAGTCTATGCTGTAAGATGAGACTGAAAAATTACTTTCATAGAATTATTAACAGTAACATTTCCAATAATCTGTTGTGATTCAATATTTATTTGGCCAATGATATACTAAATAAAGCAATGTAAACACATTAATAAAAGAACTGACTGTAAAATAATCTGTGGATTTCATATCACATCTAAAAGTTGAAACGAAAAAGCACTGGTTTCTCATTCAACAGTCAAATTTTAACTCTTAACTTTGGACAGAAGTTATAATAACAAATAATTTGTCAACAATTTTTCCAAGTGAAAGACTTTTATATTTTTTTTTTTCAGTGGGAGCACCTAGAACTCTATTAATACTTTTTGAATACTTCTGCATTAAGATCTCCTTCACACTTCCGTTATGAAGAGAATATATGTGTTATTTTTACAATGTACTAAGTAGTTTATTAAAGTACAATATTGAATATAATTTATGAAGGCAATATAAAAAATATTATAAAGAGGATTTTTTTTTCTTCTGAATTTAACCTAGTTCATTAATTTTGTAGTTGAGAGAAAACCTAAATCATTATCTTTCAGACTTTGGACATTTAGCAATAAGAGTAATGATTTCCGGGTCATTTGCTCTGGGATTTGTCCTATCCCAGAATAGTTAGACTCCATTTTTAATGAGTGACTAATAGATAAATGAACTACCAGTCTATTTTTGTCTGTATGATATCTAAATCTATTTAACTAGAGTATTGCTGAACTTGTAGCCAGACTGTAAGCAATCTGGTGTCTGATTTATGAATTCCCTAGCTAATCTCACATTGCTTGGAAAATCAGCAGAGAGAGATCAGCTACACATCTCTGTGGCTGACATAGTAACCTGTGTTTAAATCATTAGGACATTCATTGATGATGATGGAGACAGTTATGCACAATCCTGTTTTGTCTGATTTGGCTTATAAACTTGAAGCTTGGCCTTTTACAACCTGGTTGATGACTACACATTAGCAGTTATTCATCATTTTCTGGGGTTTCACTGTTGTTTGCTTGTGTATATAAAGAACAACAGGAGAACTAACAGAGATTCAGTTCAAAATCAACAACTTTTTACTGTCAGAAAGTTTATTTGAAATGTGGGGATGAATTTTGAGTGCCTTCTGAAGAACAAGGATTTGGATCGTCATCTCTCATTCATACTCAAAATACTGGATGTCACTATTGGGATAAGAAAAAATTTTCTTCTGGTTTTCATGAAAAAATGAGAAAGTGTCTGGATGTGTAGTCATAGGAGACATGGAAGACCCCATGTCATATTATAACTCCTGACAGGTGTAAAACCATTTCATAGATGTCTCTAGAAAAGAAGTTCTAATTTTAAATTGCCTAATTACCACTAAATTCTTCATTGCTTGTAAGAGTCACTTATTGCTATGGGGAATACCAGCATGCCCTCACTTTATATGCCTTCCTTATTAGATTATATAACTACCTCTATTTTTTTAAGTATCATCACCAACAAGATATGGTAGGCCAGTACTGGCCATCGGTTTGCTATTGAGTCCCAGTTACATCTTGTTCTGAAGAAGAAAGTGTTTGGTGTCAGGGCTATGAATGCACCCATATGTTCTAACTGCCTTTGACCTTTGTTCTGAACAAGCCTTCCTCACAGGAATGTTTTTTTTTTTTTTTTTCTCCTCTCTGAATTATTAAACTGCTGACTCTGTAATTTTGAAGATCAGGATTTTTTACGTTTCCTGAAAAATGTTTAAATGTGAGAAAAAGAATTCTTCACAAAGATTTTTTTCTTGTCACATTTTTTTGACATTTATAACATAACAATTAATGTTAAAAGTGTGTGCAGAAAAAAATTGTTTAAGATGTTTTGAACAAAACTGTTTAAAAGACCAACTCATTCTAAGCCCATAGCTGGCATCCTGAGAAATGCTGAGACTGCAATCAGGTATTTAAAATTGCTTACTAGATCAGCTGAAATGAGGCAGATCCAGCAGTTCATTCTATTTTCTGACATCCAAAATAAGTAAAGAGAATCTATGATGTTGCCTATTTTTACCATATAGTATCCACCTATATTCTGGACTCAGTCAAATTGTACTGGAAAGGATACTATAAAGACATAAAATAAAGGGAATTTTGCATCTAAAGCAAACAATTAGGCCAAACAATGATTATTGTGTTTGAAGGCACAAGCAGTTACTGCCATGGTCTGCACACACTTTTACTAAACGTTCTCACACTGTGAATGCTGCAGCAAGTGATGATAAATGACAGTGAAACCTAAGCGCTTCTTTGCACTCTTACGCCAGACATGGTCATAGACATGCTACAGTCCTGAAGCATTTCTGAATATACAAGTTGAAAAAACCCAACCTGAAGCTCTCCCCAGCTGTACAGGTACATAAGCCTTATCCTACACGTGTCCGTGAGCATTATCTTTTTCAAAATTGGGAAGAATCAATGTCCACCTGGGTAATCTGTCTACAGTTTCTCATCTATAATTGGCCATTCAGTTTCACTTGGGCTCTATGTATCAAATTCCTGCAACAAGCTAAACCACCTTCTCAATAAAAATAGAAAACCCATTTAATGTTTTAGACAAGAAAAAATTCTCTTTTGTCAAAGCTGGATATACATATTCATATGAATAACTTAATCTGAGTGGTGTCTTTGGAACTGGACCACTAAAGTAGGACTTAGAGGGGTACTGTTAGATCTGCCATCTAATATTATATTTTTAAATGGGAATGGGATAATTGCACATACTAACATAATCAGATGTCAAATGTGAAATTACTCACTTGTCCATCATGCAGAGAAAGATTGTTTCAGGACACAACGAGAGAGCAAGATATCTCATCCTTCTTTAAAGATAATTCAAAGACATAACTGAAAACTACAATAAAAGATACTTTAAAAATATGGTTAAGCCATTCTTAAAATTTTGTAAGAAACTTAAGCTTGGACAAAAAAATAAAGCTGCTACATGTCAAATTTATTCCTCTGCTGTACTGGAAAATCTATGTGTAGCATAATTTACAGAGATAGGTATAAGCCTGAACATTCTTTTTTTTTTTCAGAGAACATTTTTTCCCATAAAAAATAGTATTTGCCTTTGCTATTTGAAAACACAGCAGCACTACCTCTTCCTGAAATGGAAAAGTAATGATGTCTGGCTGCAGTCATTATTGCACATTAGCAGAAGGTTATGACACAGGCATTGCTCAAATACAGTAACTGTATAAAGAGGAGACATGTTTTCAGTTTCAAATCCCTTTCTCAAGATGTTGTTTCTGTAAAAAACAGAATGCAGAATAGGAGAAAAACAGACTTAAATATTTGGATTTAGAGGCAACAACTGACACTCTGTTGCCTAGAGTTCAGTAAATCATTCTAGCTAGCTCTGAGCTTGAAAGAGGTATGCAAAATTTAGTGTGAGAATAATTCCCAACACAGGGTGGATTTGTTTTGTTTTGTTTTGTTTTGTTTTGTTTTGTTTGCTTTTCTCCAGGAGAATAATTCTTATGAATCTATGGACAATTATATTTAAAAAAACCCCTTTTTATTAAATTGAACTAGTTTTCCCTGGATAAATATTGTTGTAAACTTGTATCCAAGGTTTTTAGGCTTTCAGACAAGACCTTCTGAAAATTATTATCGATTTTGGGTATGCGACTTAAATAGAGTTATGGTCGTTTCTCATCATCTGAGTTTTTACATCTATTGCAAAAGCTTAAATGGGATATAAGGGTGGATAGGTCTTGAGCTAGGTCTTCCATGTAGAAGTAAATTTTATTTGCAATTTAAAAACAAGAACATGCTCCACTCCAGTTTGCTTATATTGATGGATAATCTGAATACTTTTTATGACCCTTGAAAACACGATGCTTTCCCATCCTCAGCTAGATATGTTCATGAGTAATGGCACGAAGGAGATCATGCTCTAGATCTTCGCTATATGTCATGCTTGTACAGTTACAAAAATATTTGAAATATGTGAGGACAGTACTATTGTGGCACTGAAAACACCAGTGGTTTTTTTTTTTCTTAAGTCAAGAAATAAGACAATAAGTGTCTCATGAATATGAGAACACAAATAAGGTGTAAAAGATAGTGGAAAAAGAGGTTAATTCAGTTACAGTGTGTATGTATGAGAGAGAGAAAGAAAGACTGCTGAGCTGCAATAAAACATTTTTATCTTTATTTGACAATAAGACCTGTTACCACAAACGACCTGGAAAAACTGTTTTGTCAGCAATGTACAGATGATTATTAAGAGATTTTTAGCCAACAATTTACACAGATTATTGAAATGGCAGGTATATATTGTGTCTTGCAACTGGAAGACATGTTGGTCTTTTTGTGGATAGGAATACCTTTATTTATTTTAGCATTTTGTTTAAAATCATTAAATATCATTAAATTAATATTTAAAATAAAATAATGTCAACATGAACACCAAATTTTATTTTAAAAGTATTAAACCAAGATATTATGACAAACAGTTTTGAAATTTCAAGTCCTTCCACTCAAAAAATTAATATCCAAATTTGTATTTTTCTACCATAAATTTTAATTAAATTTTAATAATTCAAAAAAGGTTTCAGCTACTTCTTTCTGGTCAACTCTAATCAATACAAAAATACTTGCTGTAATTGCTGAGATGCGAGAAGAACCTGGGAAGCTAAGTGTATTCTTATTTGCTTATTTAATGGTAGCAACACAGCTGCGGTGCCAGGGTTTCAGTGCTGCTGGTTATCTCAGCCAACCTCAGCTCTTGCATGCTTATGCAGAAGCTAAGGATTGTGCCACGATGCTTCCCTACGATTAGTACCACACATAAGAGGAACGGCAACTTCTCTTCATTACTGCTAGAAACTGCGGGGATTTGCTTTGGATTGTACTAAAATGGAAGGATGATAACCTCTCATGCTGTACAAGAAGCAGTCAGGTAAAGTTAAAAGGACAGATGAAATTCCGTCTCGATTCAGATTGAGTCATGATTACATTTAAAAATATTTAAGTTAAAAAAATACACAAAATTTGATATCTGACTCCACAGAAAAATCAGTAGTACAAAAGTTATCAACAGCAGCAAGAGATGTAGTCTGAAATAGATTTATCTGTGTCTCTGTTATCGGTTTTTAAATGAAAAGCATCAGAATAATAAAGATACAAAGGAAGAGGCTTGCTGTTCATTTCAGTAAAGGTTTCCATCCGTTTGCATAGGTTAACTGAACCTCATGTTGATCTCTCAGGCAAGGAAGGTAGTCATGGGAAGCTTCCTGTTCTTATCCCCATCAAAAACTCTATAGGCCTTAGAGGTCTGAAACAGCCCTCAAAAATTGTAAACATTTTCCCAGACTCTCGTAAAAATATAAAGCCACTGTTTAATGGGCCATCTATAGAACAAACAGAAACAACAGAGCTCTGGACTCTCTGTAAAAGTTGTTTCCCATTACTCCATTCCTTCTGGGAGAACTGGTAGCTGGCTCCCAGTGCAGATATGACCGCTGCCACGGTGTATATTTTATAAAATAAGCAGCAGATAACCTCTTCACTTTTTCCAGTTGGACAGTTCCCATCCATTTTAACAGAATAGTGACTGATCTTTTCAGAGGAAAACAGTTTTCAGGTGACGTTAAATGCAAGAAAACTGGTCAAAATTTTTCATATAGTGATAATAACGAATATGAAAAAAATGAAAAGATGATAAAACTGAATATACTCTATATATACTGAATAACACATCACTGAATTAGAATCACTGAGTGTTATGGATGCTATCCATTATTTTCTCCCTAATCTTAAAAGTATGTGGAAGCTTTGTTCACAAATACTAAATTTATTGTTGTTGCCAATGTCCATATGTGACAATGAGGTATGGCTGATAGTATAAGATCTCTCTGTATAAAATCATAACTCACAAATTCTCAAGCATGGTATGCAGAGGTTTTTATTCTATAAAATCCCAGTAGGGGGCCACAGACTGTCTAAAGGTATACCACTTAGTCCTGTTAACTACACTTGAGTTTGGCAGGGGAGTGGCCTCTTCTGCAGTCTTGGGTGAGTGTCAGAACAGGTATTTGCCACATCACTTTCTTCTAAATGACTATATCTGACTGAAACATCCTCAACGCATTAACACCGGAAAAGGGGAAAAAAACAGAAGTCCAAGAAGGCCAGGCCACTCAATCACCTAACCATATGCAAAAATAAGTCTTTTGTTTGCTGAAGGGAAGCAATGCAACCTGGTTTCCAAGCCATAGAAAGCCACCTGACAACTTCAAGTGTACTGCCTGAGGTGTAGAGCAATAAAGAATAAGTGTTAAAGCCAATGTTTTCAGCAGTATTTCTTGAATAAATGTTTATAATACCTTTTTTTCTTTCTTTTCTTTTTATCTTTTTTCTTTTTTTAATTTTTTTTTCCCCAGAAAGGAAAGAATGCCTCAGTTTAATCAGAGAATATTATCTGGAGAGCATAATGTGTTTTCCTGCTCTTAAACTATTTAAGTACTTTTCAAATTCTCCATAGAAATTTCTATGCTGTTTTCTGCAATTACAATTGTGAAATAATAAACAGATGTTTTCTGTGTTGAATCCCTTTAAGTAAATTTTTTTAAATGTCAAACCATGTTGTTTTACATTTGCATACCCACATTTTTCACCCATACAGCCAAATTAAAATGTGAATTCAAAGCTCGAGACTTAATCAAACAAACTTGATAAAGAAATTCATTTGCAAGATAATATGTTCATTAATTGAGAATAGTAAATGTAATAAATTAACCATTTCTTCAAGGTTAATTAGAACAGGTTAATTGATTGTAAGGCTATTTACACTGACTACAAGGTCTCTGCTATGATTCACTTCAAAAACCATCCTGACTTTCACCAGTAGAAAATGTCCTTTCTGTCTTTGGTTCTGCTTTACCTATTTGTAAACCACAACTTTTCTAATTTTACTTAATGTCCCATCTTCAATCCCAGCAGATTCTTCATTATGATTAATTTCAACCCTCAGACAATTCACTTCTTCCTCTGCTTCTGCCTCTAATGAGCTTATTACTGATTTCTCTAAAAAGAAAAATTGACAAAATGTAATATTCTTTTCCCATCTATATGCTCAGACACCTCCTCATGTCTTGCTTTTTTCAGCCATTATTGAACTTCTTTTATCTTTCAACACCAATGAAGCATTTGTCATTTATGCTTTTTTAATCTTTTCATTTATACCAACTCTTCTCTGAATCATTTTATCAGTGATTTGGATGAAGTATTATGAAGTCACATCCTTTCTGTTTCTAGGTGCAGAGGCAAAAAAGCAACTTCTTGACACTGTCTATACACCTGTGCACCTATGGAAGTCTAACCCATAAACAGAACAGAAACAGAATAGCTTTATGGTCCTTGTCTCCAAGATGTTCCATAAGTCTGTTTTGATATAACACACCCTCCCTTTAACTCCATAACATTATTTGTTATTGCTGGGTAATTAACAACATCATTTGACAGTCTAATAGTACGAGTACATATTCTGTGTATTTCTTTCATTGACTGTCCTGCGGCAGACCACCTTTTTCTTTTTCTGAAGTACTACAAAGTCTTGGAGTTGTAAGAGCATCCATACAAGTTTGATGGATCCTAGAGCTGAGTTGTTCTCTTGTGTATTTTACTGTTGAGGAACATCCTGCACATCCATCAGTGTTTAATGAGGCAGGTTGCTGAAATTCTTGTTCATAGTTGCCTCAGGAATTGATTTTTTACAGCTCTCTTAAGAAGGTTATTTTTCTCATTAATACTGCTTCTACAGTTCAGCTGCTCTTTTTCTGATCCCTATGTCTCTGCATGTTTAAGGAAGAAACATATTACTCTGTTTTGACCACTCTTCATCAGCTTTTCATACAACAGACTCATTAGCAAGATATACTCTTAGTTTAGTTTAAGTTTCAGTTTGATTTTCTACCCACTTATCCTTCTAAATCCCCAGGAAACCTCTTTGCTGACTGCTTTCACAAATAATCATGCCTTGAATCTTCTCCCTTTATAAAACATAGATCTTCTGGCATAAGTAAAGAACTTTCTACAGTTATGCTACCATACTCTGAAAATATCCTTCCATCACAATTTAATCTTGAAAATCTGAACTCATCAAACACTAGAATCTGCGGAGAGGAGAAGAAAAAATATTTACGAAGCAAGTTACTTTGACATATTTTTGTGCTCTCAATTTTAAACAAAGATTTCCCTATGATCAGTTGGTCCGTAGTGTTTTACCTTTGATTGCCTTCACCTCGTTACTCTTAAATTCTTTATTTGATGTTCAAAATATTGTTAAGACATTCCAGATAAATATCTCTTCTGTACATGAGGATTTGCACTCGAAAAAATTCATGTAAGTAAAAGAATTTTCAATCACAGCATTCAATCAATTCACATGCAGCTGGCATATCCTTTATCCAAAGATAGGTGTGTGCATAGATATGTATGTGTAAGCTAGTAAATAAACACCAAACTTAAGAGGAGGTATTAAGATTCTGCTTCAACCACAAATTTATTCCCAACAATGTTAAAATTGTTCCTCTGAGTACTCAACATAAGAATCAAAAGCTTTAGTTAAAGTTTCAATTTAAAAGTTTAGTACTTTATGAAGTCATACACTCCCTATGAAATTCCACTGTAGCTCCAATTAGTCATTATTAGTGAGTATTCTGCAAATCACAGGAAGGAGTATGCCATTTTTTGTAGGGTAGAGACATTCCTTTCTTTATCATACTTATGCATTATAGGTGCTTCTGTTGCTGGCTCTCTCAAACAGGTAACTGAGGCCACAAAGGGATGCAGTTCAGTACTACRATCACAAGGGTATTAGTGAAGGACAGGGTCCCCTTAGGCAGTAATTAAAGTTTACACTTTTTTATTTTGCTTAATGGATTCCATTCAGTTTTTTAAATTTTCCCAATCCTTCCCATCTAAGGAAGACTGGGAGTTACCAAGAGGTGGACCTTCTAGCCTGTAAGCCTTAGGTCTTCTTGCTGTAGGAAGAAAGAATGTCCATCCATACAGTTGCAGTAAAGACCACTCTACCTCTGGAGGTAGTAATTTGTCTTTTCTACTGTGAACCTCAACCATAAAAGTTAACAAAATACACACTGCTATGAAATAATGAGTATTTCTGAGCCTTTTAAGACCTGAAATCACATTTGCAGAATGATCAAAGCAGGAGTGCTTATGCTGCTCTCAGTCTCTGCTGCATATTTGATCCATAAGCTGCTAAAAAGCAAAACTTGAGACTAGATCAAATGTTCCAGCAGGAACATGATGCTTTTCTGAAAGCCCTTGTAATGGATTTTTTAACCCAATACACTGAACTACGAATCATGGCAACTGTGACAGAAGAACAAGTTCCAGTCTGCACAATCTGCTAAAGGCTTGTGACCTCCAAGAAAAGATGGACTGAATAATTAACAGTAGAAAGATCTTGAGTTTCCAGAGTCATACACAGCCCAGTGATCACCAGGCCATGAATAATCACTAGCCTGCAGGTTGGGGCCCAGATCCATAAGGCCCATGGCCAGGTACAGGCATGAGCTGGAGACATGCACTTCTGAACTGTAGCTCAGGCAGGTCTGAAGCCCTGGGACTGAGCTTCAATGGTAATCCTGGGCCCGTGAGCAGTAGGTGTTGGGTGAAGGCCCCAGGTGAGGTCTACTAGTCCAGGCATAGCTCAGGGTCCTGACATAGCTCATACCTCACAGCAATTACGATATCTGCAACACATAGAAATAGTGTAACCCAGTGATATCCTGTAGCAGTGGTCATGTGCTTTTCACACTGTTGTGAAGGAAGATTCTTCTTGGTCTTGTACTTAGTGTGATAATTTGTACCCAAATTGCAAACCCAAGCTAGTTTAATTTGATAGCTTTTTTCTCATGTACTGTACTAACTATAAGAAAGACAACTCTTAAATGTGTTTGCTTGATGAGACAGTTTGAAATAAGAGGAATTAAAAAATAAATTTTCTTCTGCGCCTTGATCTTGTGCACTGTGTTATTGTATTTTGGTGCACTAATTTCAAGCAATTTTCTGAGCTGCAAAACCGCAATACATTGTACCAACATCTCTAGGAAACTCTCCTTTCAGTTACTTCTTAGTCTTGATTGTAGAGCTGTGTCTTGATGTTAGCAAGGGCTTTGCTTCTCTTAGCGTTATATACATGGAGATTAGACCCAAAGAAAAAAAAATCTGCACGAATGGCCATTATGACTATGCCACTGTAAGCAAAAAAGATGCCGCTTTTACAAGTAAGCAAAACTGTTTTCTTATTTGAGGTATCTTGATGAGATTGATTTGAAGTACCTTGATGCAATTGGAAAACAACCTCTGCCTGTCTTAAGACAGACTGTTCATGTCAGAACCATTGTCTCTGGATAGCATAGATCCTAAAAGGTAAGTTTATATTGTTTTTGCTTTGCTTCCTTCTGTGAAATTTGTTTACTCTTAGAAAATTCAGTGGCTTTGCTGAAGTGAAAAGGTTGTGTGGTTTATAATCTGAAGACTTCAGAAGCTCCTCAGATATTAACTTATCTCTGACTTCCAAGCCTCTAAGTGTTCTTGTATTGCTTATGAAATCACATAGGTACCACTTCACTCTGATGAATTTTTTTCTCCCAGGCTTTATTAAATTTCTCTGTTTCATATTCACATAAATGGGTCTCTTACGAATCTATCTTAAATGATTTTCAAGAAGATTTATACTGCTCATTTTTATTTCCATATCACTGGTGATACAAGGTAATTTGCCAGAGGTAAACAGAGAGGGTATGTAATAGATTGTTCCTAAAYATTACAGACAAAAAAAGTTTGTAAAAAGAACACAGAATAAATGAAAATGATGAAAGAGAACTGGCAGAATTAATTTAAACTTAGTTATATTTTTTCTCAACAATAATACTAATCTTCCATTAGGAAAGCTGTAGGTCTGGATAAATGTACATACAATATTTTTCCTGTTATCTTTTTCATTATTTCAGCAGAAAATTGTCCCACTGCAATATCATGAACATTTTTAGCTCTGTCTTCTCCTCATCTTTTAAGGATAATGTGTAGGGTAAAAAGTAAACAATTTAGCAGCTTTGTAAAATTCTATGGGTTCCTAAACATTTTAGGATTACTCTCAAATCAATGACTACTGCAAAATTAGATACCACAGGCTCATGTTCAATTTTCCGATCATGTATGACACTCTCTGGGACTTTGAAACTGGTTTGCATAATCATGGAGGTAGGAAATGCATTATTTTAATGTGTTTTAAGATTAGAGTTGTCTGGAGAACCAGGCATACTCTAGTGGTGAAGCAAAGGTGGCAAGGAAAATGTACTCCCAGAGCTCCAATAGTGTCTTCAAAAAACGTGTTAACAGGTCCTTCTGAAACCACATGATCCACAGTGAGACAAGTTTAATGAAGAAAACAAAAACTTCATGCCATTAATCAAATGAATCACCTCCTGTTCAGAATCTCATGCAGATCTCCGCTATGTTGTACAGCTCCAGAAAGCWGAGATCAAAAAAGAAGTTTAGCTATTTGTATTAGGATCACTTCAGATTTATGCATAAGTGTAAAGAAGGTAAAAAAGCCTTTGCATACAGAATGCTCCAGTGATTCAATAACTTATGAAAAGTGTGTGTATTGGATTTGCATGTCAAGGTTTTGGTAGCGGGGGGGGGGGGGGGCCTACAGGGGTGGCTTCTGTGAGAAGCTGCTAGAAGTTTCCCCTATGTCCGATGGAGCCAATGCCAGCTGGCTCCAAGACAGACCCACCGCTGGACAAGGCTGAGCCCACCAGCGATGGTGGTAGAGCCTCTGGGGTAACATATTTAATAAGGGGAAGGAACTGTGCAACCGCAGCCGGAGAGAGGAGTGAGAATATGTGAGAGAAACAACCCTGCAGACACCAAGGTCAGTGAAGAAGGAGGGGAGGAGGTGCTCCAGGCRCCGGAGCAGAGATTCCCCTGCAGCCCATGGTGAAGACCATGGTGAGGCAGGCTGTCCCCCTGCAGCCCATGGAGGTCCACAGTGGAGCGGAGGTCTGTGGTGGAACAGATATCCACCTGCAGCCTGAGGAGGACCCCACACCAGAGCAGGTGGATGCCCGAAGGAGGCTGTGACCCCATGGGAAGCCTTGTGCTGGAGCAGGCTCCTGGCAGGACCTGTGGACCCGTGGAGAGAGGCGTCCATGCTGGAGCAGGTTTGGTGGCAGGACTTGTGACCCCATAGGGGACCCACGCTGGAGCAGTCTGTTCCTGAAGGACTGCAACCCTTGGAAGGGACTCACACTGGAGCAGTTCGTGAAGAACTGCAGCCCTTGGGAAGGACCCACATTGGAGAAGTTCATGGAGAACTGTCTCCTATGGGAAGGACCCCACGCTGGAGCAGGGGAAGAGTGTGAGGAGTCCTCCCCCTGAGGAGGAAGGAGCRGCAGACACAATATGTGATGGACTGACTGCAACCCCCTTTCCCATCCCCCTGTGTCGCTGGTGGGGAGGAGGTAGAGAATTTGGGAGTGAAGCTGAGGCCGGGAAGAAGGGTGGGGTAGGAAGAAGGTGTTTTAAGATTTAGTTTTTATTTCTCATTATCCTACTCTGATTTGATTGGTAATAAATTAAACTAATTTCCCCAAGTCGAGTCTGTTTTGCCTGTGACAGTAATTGCTGAGTGATCTCCCTGTCCTTACCTTGACGCACAAGCCTTTCGTTGTATTTTATCTCCCCTGCCCAGCTGAGGAGGGGAGTGGTAGAACGGCTTGGTGGGCACCTGGTGTCCAGCCAAGGTCAAACCACCACAGTGTGGAATACCCTTAGAACAAACATAGCTTATGCTTATTCCTAATTATCAAGTTTCTTCATGTTATTAAAATAAATACACATTGATTTATTCATGTGTAACACAAAAATACTTTTTGGTCAGTTACATATGTAAAACAGAACAATGAACATGAAGAACAGAAAAGTTGCCTATTTCATATTACTTTAAAATAAAGCTTGAAGTTTTTCTATTGACACGAGCGACTGACTACCTATTTTATCTAAGGCCTTATCTGATATGTACTGGTATTTTCTCCTTTCAGATGAAGAGTGCTACTAAGTCCCTGAAGAACCAGGTGTTATCAACCTAAAATAGAAGTACAGTTAGAGAAGAGTTGGAAATGAAAAGGTTATTGTTTCTGATGACATAAAGTTTTAGCTTGCTTATTTTAAAATTTGCTATTTAATTAGACCAGAGGTGGAGGATTCTAATAGCTAATTTCACCTTTCACGCATTAAAATGTGTCTGTACCAGTTCTGAAGGCTTCAACTTTTTATCATGCAAGTCTTAATAAGTTTATCCAAGGTTATAAAAAAAGTAGCCAGAGAGTAAGCATTTGCTTTTAGACCATGCAGAGCAAACACAACTTGTCCTGTCCTGTAAACATGCCTTTATATGTATATACATATACAGCAACACCACCTCAAATGTTCTACTCTGTTACCTTAAGGTCCTGGGGGAACTGGCTTGCAACTCCTCTTGAAGTGAAGAGTCTCTTCACAATAATAAAACACACTGACTTAGGTGTAAGGAGAAACCTTGGGGGGGAGAATGAGTCTATGCAAGTACTTGAACAGCAGAAAATGTAACCCTGGGTAACAACAGGATAGCTCAAGATGACTGGTATGGGAGAGACTTCAAATTTTTTGTGATTTAAAATATGCACCTTTCATAAGGGACTTTATGGGAGTTTTTAGTCAAAAATTAAAATCCAGTCAAAGTAAGTCCAAATTGTCTAATTACTATAGGAAAGTTTAATTAATAATATAGTTAAATTTATTGTAAGCAGATTTCTTAGTATCTACCTCAGTTTCCCTTGTGCAGTGTTCATCCTTCTAGTGTTCCTCTGGGCCCTGGAGTCAACAGTTTCAGTCTCCCTCAAGAAGGCTGGGGGTGGAGAAGTCATGATGAGTTACCAGGGTCTTTCACCAGGAAGAGTGTGAAGTCTGTGTGTGTGTCTGTGTGTGTGTGTGTGTGTCTATATGTGTAAGTGTGTGTGTTCCCAGCTAAACTCTGAAAGTGGCTCAGTATTGTTCCCAAATCTCAGTTACTGTAAAGACCTTTCTGTTATGCAGTACCTACCAAGGTTTGCCTCATGTGGTATTCACAGAACCTAAGGTAAACCAAGTTAGGTGATAAAGAATTTTCTTGTAATTGAGTGACATCACAGTCTAAAGCAGCTTAGGCCAAGGCAGGTCTTGAGACCCTGCAATATGTATTCTATAATGGTATAAAATCTCAGTGCATTCTAAAAACCTCTTTGACTTACTTGAATGACAGTCTCCAATGTTTCCATTGACTAAATGATGGAAATATATTGATTCTTAAAAGATACCAGTTCATCAGATACTCTGCAATTTAAAACCTGTGTATTTATGATACTGTGATATTCTATGTGAATAAGCAATAATTTATTCAAAGGTCTCCAGAATGTCAATCAGACAGAACTGAGTATTTTGCTCAGATGTTCCCTTTCCCTCTGCTCATCTTTGGAAATGGAATACAGTAGTGCTTGGGTTTTTATTATGTGTTAACTTCTTCATGCACTTCTCTTTTTTGTTAAGTAATTAAAATGACTGAATAATGAAGGTTAGTTCTGATTTGCAGATTTGTAGTTGTACTTACCTTAACCAAGTTTCTTATACATTTTGCTTTTTACTGTGAATGCTATTAATCAAATTCAGTGTTGTTATTTGGAAGGAACATGTATTTAGTAACAAATGTGATGGTTACACACTTCTTTTGTTTCGATTCTCACACTCTTGAGATTCTTCTCTTCAAGCTAAGGAAATCCATGGCGCTGCATATGTGAAGCTATTTCTGTGCTACAGACAAATAAGCCAGCTTGCCGAAAAGAAGTGCCAGAAGAAATCTACTTTAAAGATGGACAATATGCCTATACCATTTCATGTCACAAGTCTCAATGAATGTGATATCCAACAATACTATTTTGCCACTGGCACAGTTCCAGTCTTGGTCACCCATCTTGGATGCTCTGTTGTGTCCCTACTATCACCCTCCTCAGAAAAACTAGGAAAGTGCTCTTAGTGTGACTCATACTCTGAAAAGGCTGCTGGCAGATCATGCTTCACCTCTCCAGCAGATACTAGATGAGAAAACAATTACTTGGAGTGTCACTGGAGACCTGTGGATTCAGAGAGGAGGTTGTGCTGGAGTGGAGGTTATGTGCTAGAGGAGGTAAGAGAGTAAGGAACTTCAGCCTGTGTTGTAGGACAAAGCTTCACTGCAGAAAGCCCCAGAATCTGACACAGTAACTAATCTTTTCTCCAAAAGGTAAATATCAATATGATATTTATTTTCATATGATAATTTTGCAAGTGATGACTGACTTAAGATTTTTTTTTTTTCAATAATTTGTGATCTAGTTGCTGTAATTTAGAACTGCAAATGGTGAGAATGGTACCTTGGAGCTACGGCCCTCTGTTTTTGTGCCCCAGATGTGAAAAAGTTAAGGTAAAAGTTCTTCTCCTGTGTAAGAGTTTGGGCATGGTTCTTGCATCTCAGATTAGTCATTCATGGTAAGATTGGCTTCAACTTTGAACTGCTATGGTGGAAGGACTCTGTGGGATCCTCTGAGTTGCTGATGATAAACATGGTAAGATATATACTTAAACTTGTTTCTGTACTGTTGCCTTGAACAAGGGCTAAGTAACGTCAGACTTGGGTGCTATAGTTGATGGATGCCTTAGCCTTAAATACTCCTCCCCCTATCGTTAAAAAAAAAGGGTTTCAGAAGATGGGGTAGATATTTACCTTGCAAACAGTCAAGGCTTTCAGAATAGGAGAATGTTTGCTGGGACTCTTTATGTACTTCAGAAGCTAGAGCACACATTTTTGGAGGAACTGAGTGTGGACACTTGCAGGTAGTGTTTATGACTGGTACCAAGTACTTCTAGCAAAATAAAGCATAGTTAATAGTCCCGTGTTCCCCCCCACCCCCCCATTTCCTCTCTCCAAATACTCACTGCCTGGGTATCTCCTGAGTATTCCAGTTTCCACTGTTTTAATGGCATGTTTTGGTAGAGAAACTGAATTTCTACATTAGAGAAGGACACTGGCAATATATTTCACTCAGGCCTCTCTAAAAGGATCTGTACCTGCCTATTACACTGTTAATGAAAAGTGCAACAATCATTGGGCAGGACAATTGCAAAAGCAAGGAAGTTGCTGAAATGAATAGAATTTTTTATTATGACGTTTCTTGAACATTTGTAACACCATTTCTGACTAGTTATAAATGTTATAAGGCCGAAACTTGAAGGAAGAACAAAAATCGAACTGATGTATGCTTGAAAGAGTCTTCATATGTAACTTGGGCTTGAACCAAAGAAGTACAGTTTTCCTAACAACCACTTGCAATGTTTAACTACAATGTATCTGGACACAGTAGTACACATCTTGGTGTGAGAAATCTCACTGCTGTGTTAAGCCTTATGTTAGTAGCCTTGGCACATTTAGGAAAATCTTTCCATAAACTGGGAACAAAGCTGTTGTACTGGAGATGGCTCCAAATTAGCCCTGCCAGGCTGTAATGCTGCAGTATTAAGGAGAATGACACTTGGCACAAAGTAAATGGAAAAAAAAAAATGTTAAACTAGAGGAAGTTTATTATATTGATGCAGTGTGAGACAACCATAAAGACAAATCTTAATTCCTGTTTTATTGATCTTTTAAGGAACTTACACAATGTGTTGCTTTTCCTGATATGTATTTACCTCAATAGTCATAAGCTTCTGAGGGAGTATGCTGATTTTCTAGGGTGCACTGTGGTAACTCTTCACTTGTTCTACACTTATGGAGGCAAAAAAGGAGGAAAGAATTCTGACCATCTGTAAAAATAGCTGGGATTCATCAAACCCAGATCAGTATGAAAGTTCAGACTTAAATCCAACACTAAAAATAAAAAAAAMCCCCACAGAATTCCATGAAGAATTTGCTCTTTCTTGAAACGTTAACCTTCACCCACTTCCAAAGTAAATATGCAACTCTTGCCACGTTATCTGGTTGAAAGGAGAAGTGCAGATTCAAAAGAAGGGCAGAAAGTGTGGCAACAGGCAATATATGTGCTCACTGTATAGGAAGACCCCTTTTCACAATGAGACATAAAATCTATAGAATCCTGACAATTGGTTTTGTCTTTGCGTTTTATGGGAACCGATTTAAGTAGCTCATTTCCCTCCTTAAGGTCTCTCTTAATTTGCTGCTGGAACTTTGCCAGTAAGTTCTTTCATGCTGTTTTAGTCTTACTTCTGCTAACTCTCCTTGTACAGTGAGATGGGTGGGAGCTTCTTTTTCAGCCCTCACAGAAGTGAAAAGTCTGGCAAGTATGTTTTACCTCTGCCCCAGGCACCAAAACGTCTTTGAAGGTTTGACCCTTAAACACTGTCCCATTGCCCCAGCTTTAGCCATCTGGTCTGAGGTACAATGAAAAGCTGTCAGGGTGATTCATCTGGAGGTTAGTGCCCTAAATAGATGGAATAAACTGCTCTGGAGAGTGTACGCATTTGTTTCTCCAGACTACACAGGGAGTCATACATACCACTTTTTTTTTTTTTTAATTTTTCTGAAAACAGATTTTCAGCCATTCCATTCCTGAATATATTTTTGTGTAGAGCAAATGAGAATAAGTAGCATGCAGAATAAAGAACTACATATTCAAGGGTCCTAACTGCAGGATCTATATAAGACATCTCTTCTGAGCTGATACTTCTCTGAGACATACATAACAATTCATCAGAAAGGGTGTTTACCATACTATTGGCTACTGAGTCTGAAATTCCTTTTCCCAAAGATCTCATTAATACATGAGGTGGAAAGATCTCCAGAGCCACTGGACTTTAATCTATGCCTTGTAACTTCGTAAATAATGCAAGGACAATTGAATTCTGCATTCTGATAACATAATGGCCATAGAAGTTACTTCAAAACATTAACTTTTCCCTTAACTAAATATGGACTAAAGACACCTCTTGAGCATGAAAACAAAAGTGAAGTTTCTTGCATAATATTGTTTTAGGCTATTAAACAAGTATAAAACCTGTAAATATTTGAATGTTCTTACCGTATGTCCTTCAAATTAAATAATGGTTCTAGACACTGTGTCTCTGGGTGAATGGCAAGAGATTTGCTTTCATGTATAACAAAATGAAAAATATTGATTCTCCAAAGCCATAGTACTATGACAAAGGTCAGATGCTGATCCCTTTTATTTTGGTGTAGCCCATCTCTTCGTAACTGTTATGTTCTGTCAGCAACTGCTTATAAAAATAGACTATACTGAGTTATAACACTCAATAGAGGGATGCCATTAGTGTTTGCAGGGGCAGGGTCAATTTACACTTCAGTACTCCAGACTTTAAATAGTCTAAACTCTTTTTAAAAGATTTTTTTTTTCTTTGCTGGGACAGGAAGTTAAGTCCAGGGTCTGTCGCCTTGGAATTTATATTTTGACTATAAACATTGTCAGGATAGTTTATACTGTGTTATTAATTGTGTTTAGAGTTGATTCTGAGGCAAAAGGAAAGTGAAAATATTCATTTATGCAGATGTACATGTCGCAAGTGGCACTGATACTGAAATACTGTTTTGAACTTTGGACAAATGTGTCATTAATCCTCCAATCTGGCATTTTTGTGTGTGGTCCTGACTCTAAAGTGGTGGCATGAAAGACTCTTCCTCCTGATGCTGTGCGTGGTCGCATCAGTACAGTACCTGTTTTCTACTTCCTTATGACTTGCAGGTGGTGTGTTCTTCTTGCCAAGAGGGCTTATCTAGCAACAGCTGTAGCACGTTGAGAGAATTAAGGTCTGACATTGAGTTTATTATTTATTATCTGTGTATCATTCTTTCATAGAATCAGGCTATTTAGCCTTTCTTGTCAGCAGTATTTTTCATCAGTACTTTTCTTCTGGAAAATCTTCTAGAAATCAATTCCATTGCTATGTATCACTTCTGCTATTGGTTAGAAAATCTGGAATCCAAACACAGAAGCAAACAGACCTCTGGGTTCCCTGACTGTTTCTGTTGTATAGCTCGAGGAAGATGAACTCTTTTTGAACATTGCCTTGTGTTTGACTTGAGCAATAGAGGCCAGTGTATCATTGGGCATTAGTGTTAGGCCAAGATGTATGCAAGTTATAGCTATAGCTAGTCTTTCAGAGCTTTGTCTCTGGCAATTGAAAACATTTTTCACCCATCTATTGTTCCATGAAGTTGAGTAAATCCTGTTTTTTTGGAATTTGTTCACTCTTACACTGTCTATGTATATCCACTGATGTGGAAGCTGGCAGTGCTAGTGATGAAGTTAACCTTGGAATCAACCAATTTGAGCCTTAGACTCAAATCTGAGTACAAAGTTATCTAGGCTTTATTGTCCAAACAGTTTCTCCTCCAGTTCCAGCTCCTACTGCCTTGTGCAGCTGCCAGAAGGCAACGTCATCCGGAAGTTTTCTGGCTAAAGATGTCTTGACTCCTGGGTCTGTGGGATAAAGGTGATCTGATCCTATTTGGTTTAAGTGTGGGTTTTATTAAGTATAGGCTTCAACTGTATCCAAGGGTAGTTTAGGGAACCAGCTTTCACCAATAACAAAATTGTCAATTATTGTTTCTGAAAGTAAGTTACACACAGAAAAGCTTAGTCTCAGAGGTTAACTGTGAGTTTGAGAAATACTAACACATTGGCTCTAATACACTATGAAAGATGTGGTTCGTGATTTTTCGGTTATTTTTGTGCTTGTGCTATTTATTTTAAGTTTCCTTTAGTTAGATAACAGCAATTTTTCTGCAAAAATGGACCAATAGGATTAAAAAGTGACAAATGTGGCTAGATATAGTGTTATGAGTACCATGTTCCCACTGACTGATGGGAGATCAATATTTTCAGATTTTTCTGCAGTGATTACCTAGGAAACCCAGCCTTAGAGCAGATTAGAAACTTTTGCTAATCCTTCTCTTCAGTGATACTTGCTTAACTGCTAACTTTAAGAACCAGTATTTTTCTAACTTTTTTCTTGCATGACTGCACTTCTGGGTTTTGCATTCATTTGGAAAACTATTTAAACACGACATTCAGTTTCTTTGCTTGAATTTTGATATTTATAAAATGCATATAAAATATTGCATAACTGTGCTGTTAGTAACCTAATGCTGTGAAGATTTTAACACCTACTTGGTAAGAAGTGCTAAACAAGAGCAAGATGTTTTTCTAGCAACATGGTTTAACGCTTTACATTACTGACTCAAACACCGCAACTTCTTGAGGCATACGAAACAACTACACGTGTAATTGATCGTCTGTGCATGAATTACTAATGCCAAGTCTGTTTCTTCAACTGAAAGAAGCTCAAGCAAAGAGCTGAACCCACTGCAGTATGCAACTTCTGTTGAAGAACACTAACTGTAACTTGTAATTTCACTGATGAATTGTCATTGACTGTAGAGATCAAATTTTGAACTTTAATTTAGGAGAAAGTTTGTTTTCTGCAAAGGGTAATGCTACCTAGATGGTTGTCTCAGAAACAACCTGAGTTGCTGCCAGGAAGAATTTTGTTTTGACTGAAGCCAGAAGGCAGCTGTAGGCTTTGCTTTTAGTCTAACCTTCCAAATAGATATGAAAGCTGGTCAATTACGCAGCGAGTAAAATGATATTTGTGCATGTTTTTTTTCTCCTGAGTCTCTACCTTACATATGGAACCCGATATTGTCTGATTTATCTCATTTTTTCTGTTAATCATGTCAACTCTGCCCCTCAGTTTTGGTGATTAGCAAATCTTTTGTAATACCTAGCATTAGAGTTCCTCTCTTTTTCTAGCTTTCACCTTTTGCATTTCATACTCGTTATTCAAAGGTTAGTTTCTTTATATTATTAGGGAAATACAGGAAAAAGGGTTTGGGATTAGATCCAATAAAGATCTTAAGTTTATAATGTAGGACATAGGCAAATTTGAAATACTTTAATTGAAAATCACAATCACAAAAGCTTCTGTTTATCTGTCACCTCCTTTGTCAGCCTTCTAACTAGTCCATAACCAGTTTGTGTTTTCTAACCTTGGTCTGCAAGCCTTGCCCCAGCTTCTCAGCCTTTGGAGTGCAAGGTAGGGAAGGAAGAAAGAGTTTTTAATCCTGTCTCTCCTACTCCTAGGCAAAAACTGTGCTGATGAAATAATTCTTCTTTCCTCTGAAAAAGATGGGCCACTGTGTATAAAGGTGTAACATTTTTTTTGTTGCATATACTATAAACATTTTATGTGATTCCAAACAAGTATTTAAGGCCTAACAGGTAAAAAAATATTCACAAGAGTCTTCTATTCCTGTGACTATGTATGCTTTCTTCAGTGGTTTGTGAGTAAAAAAGAAAACTAATAACACGGGGAGCAGGGAGCCTGACCCATGCCCACATCTTCTGACTTGAGTATTTTTAATCAGTTAGTTATTTTACTTTTGGCCGCACAGTAGTCCAGGTCCATGAGAAACTTACTGACTATAGTTCAATGAGAATACTCTTCTGAAAGTGCAGTAGGTAGCTTTGAATGCCCACAGGTTAACACAGGGTCTCTGCTGGGTCCCTGGAAGAGAGCTCTGACAAGAAGACTTTAACAATAGCAATTGAATTAATGAAACTTATTAATGAAACTATCTGAATGTTGCTGTGCAAGATCAAGCACCTCAGTGCTTACCCTGGGAGCTCTGCTTGCTTTCCAGACTGGTAGAACTGAAGCTTAAGGAAACCTGTGTGTTTCATTCTTTAGGCTGGGGCACCTGGGTCCATGCATTGGTCTCCTTAGTCCAGAGTTTGCTAAGCAGGACTTATGGAGGAATTCACCTCCTTAAATTCTGTTATAGGTACTGTTTCAGCGTTTTTGTCTCTATGCAGCTTGGACTGTTTGTATGCATGGGTTCATTTGTTTTCTTTTTATACTTTGGATGTTATTGCATCTGCTACAGATCATCAAATAGACTTATTTTTCTTTCCTCTTCAGTAGTAGTTAGAGTCATTCAACACTGGGCTTCCCAGGCTTATATTACTTCTAAACATTTTCAGATTTCCCTGATTACACTTCTTTTCCAGAAGGTTTATCTTTCCTATGGAAGGCTTACAAGACTAATTTGGACTTCAGATAATATCACACTCCTCCACATCTTAAAAGTTCAGCTATCTGAACATTTTTTCCATCTGCACATCGAAGGCCTGGTTTCTGTGAAGCTTCAACCCTTCCAGTCATCTACAAATTTGACTACAGAAGAGAGAGATGAAGCATTAAAAATGAGGCTTAAAACTTACTGTGGAACCGAATTGGGTTGAGCATAGTGTAGCACTCATGATCCTGTTTTAATATTCCTATAGACACTTGTTACTATCAGTATAGACGATACATCTCACATCATTAATCCCATTCTGCAACTCCATTAAAGTCCATATAAGATAGTTCTATACTGGCTCAACCAATTCCGAAAGTGCCAAATCATTAAAAATTTTATTATTTCTAGGCGAATTGAGGACACTGTTGTGATTAAGAATTCTTCAGTGATAAAATTCCTTGTAATGGATGGAAATTAAAACCCTTCTCTCACAAGAGTAAAACATTAAAAGTAGAGAGCTATAGTACAAGGTTCCAAGAATTAAGCAAAACCTAGAAAGTTGAAAATGAAGAGCAGTCATATCTGAATGTCTTTATCTTTTCTTTGATAGGGCACTGACTTAATTGAGGTCTTAATTACATGTCTGAATTGGAGTTATTTTCATAGTGCTGTTGAGTTTGTGCGTGTTTGCAAATGCATATTGCACTTTACCATAACTCTGAGTACTGTAACAGACCATGCTGTCTTCTGCAGCATCAAAGTCTTTCCACTTGCCTAATGCAAGCTATAAAAATAAAAGGAATTCAGACCATGTGACTGATATTTACTATACTCCAACATCTGTAGTCTTAAATAACATAACTTATACATATATATATGTATATACGTGTATAAAAATGTAAGTTCAGATTGCACACTCTGCTGATATTAGCAATATAGCCTACTTGTGTTACCTTAATCATGTTAAATGATTATATAAACCAATGTTTTCAATTATTTAATAGGAGATAGTCGCATTTATGGTTTCTAAAGAAAGAAAGCTGCACACTGCATTGCAACTTACAATGTGGTTTACAGAAAGGATTTTGAGAGCTTTGGTCAGATAAGTTTGAAGGTTGTAATGGTAACGGAAGAGTTTTATTGCAGCAATAATACTGTGTCCAAGACAGATTAGTACTGCTGCATTTTGAAGAGGAAATATAAAATATTGCTCCACCGGTAGTACAGAACCATTTTAGTATGTTAATATTGTGGTTTAACCCGGCAGGCAGCCAAACACCACACAGCCCCTCACTCACTTCCCCCACTCCAAGTGGAACAGGGGAAAGAATCGGAAAAGAAAAGTAAAATTCATGGATTGAGGTAAAGACAGTTTAATAGAACAGAAAAGGAAGGGAAAATAATAATCATAATAATGATGATGGTAGAATATACAAAATGAGTGTTGCACAATGCCATTTGCTCACCACCTGCCAAACGATGCCCAGCTGGTTCCCGAGCAGTTATCATTGCCCCCCCACAACCAACTCCCTCTAGCTTTATACTGAGCATGACATCATATATTCATCTGTCTTTTCTGCAGTCATATTTGTAGAATATGTAGTCGTCTAGACGGAAAAGGACCTGGGGGTGCTGGTAGACAGCCGGCTGAACATGAGCTGGCAGTGTGCCCAGGTGGCCAAGAAGGCCAACGGCATCCTGGCCTGTATCAGGAATAGTGTGGCCAGCAGGAGTAGGGAGGTGATGGTGCCCCTGTACTCAGCACTGGTGAGGCCGCACCTCGAATACTGTGTTCAGTTTTGGGCCCCTCCCTACAAGAAGGACATTGAGGTGCTGGAACGTGTCCAGAGAAGAGCGACGAGGCTGGTGAAGGGTCTGGAGAACAGGTCTTATGAGGAGCGGCTGAGGGAGCTGGGGTTGTTTAGCCTGGAGAAAAGGAGGCTGAGGGGAGACCTTATCGCTCTCTACAACTACCTGAAAGGAGGCTGTAGAGAGGYGGGTGTTGGTCTCTTCTCCCAAGTAACAAGYGATAGGACAAGAGGAAATGGCCTCAAGTTGCACCAGGGTAGGTTTAGATTGGATATTAGGAAAAATTTCTTCACCGAAAGGGTAGTCAAGCATTGGAACAGGCTGCCCAGGGAAGTGGTGGAGTCACCATCACTGGAGGCATTCAAAAAACGTGTGGATGTGGCGCTTTGGGACATGGTTTAGTGGGCACAGGTGCTGGGTTGACGGTTGGACTCGATGATCTTAAAGGTCTTTTCCAACCTTAATGATTCTATAATTCTATGATTCTATGATATGGTATGGAATGCCCCTTCGGCYAGTTTGGGTCAGCTGTCCTGGCTGTGCTCTCTCCCAGCTTCTTGTGCACCTGGCAGACCATGAGAAGCTGATAAGTCTATGACTAGTGTAAGCACTACTTAGCAACAACTAAAACACCAGTGTGTTTTCAACATTATTCCCATACTAAATCCAAAACACAGCACTATACCAGCTGATAGGAAGAAAACTATCTCAGCTGAAACCAGGACAGTTAATTTTAATGATGTCAGCTTTACTGCACTGGACTATTAAGAGAAACTATTGTCTGAGGACTTATCATTCAACTTTCATTAGTTAATGGCTGATACTTCCGAACTGTATTGATGTGAAAAAGGGAACGACTTGCTGTTTTTAAAATAGTGCATGAGCTCCTGGAATCACTTTTGTGAAATGTTCTTCGTAGTTGATCTAATTAACTACCAAGGCCAGAGTTTATTACCGTTAATTATATCAGTACCACTCATGAAACGTACCTGTGGGTAATTCCATCATGGTTTCAAGTAGTAGCAGATTCCTTGAAGATCAATATTCTGTTTATATGTCTGATTTTCTGCTGCTGGGTATGCATGATTAATTAACCTTTGTATGACATAATTCAATTTAATGGATTTAAATCAGGACAATTTTGGGTCATGGGGAATAGACAGCAGTTTCACAGTTCAGAGGATGTCATTAATGGAATTCAATTAATATATTAAAATTGGTAAATAACAGCGAGGGGTCTGCCCTGGCTGAGCAACTTGCCCGCTCTTAACACTTGAAAGATGAGACTTCTAAAACTGCTAATTGATAGTTTCAGAATAACTCCAAATCTGTATCTGTACACAACAAAGGCTATGACATATCAGACACACCTGAGTGATGTCACCCCCCACCTCAAAAGGTGGAAATAGCACTGTATCTATAGGTAACATTGCAGGCTTTTTTTGAATTAACTTCTTTGCATTAAAATAATTCTGCTAAGTGAGCAAGGGCTAGTACAGGTTTTAGTGCTTTTTTCATGTATTAATGTCAGAGAAACTATTTTGCTTCCACAGCAAAGATATTGAAGCTGTTCTGTGCTATAAATACAACTGGATATGGCTTACAGTAAGTACACTGTTGTGACTGCTTAGCTGCATAACACGTACTGTGTGGTTAATTAACGCCTGGGGCTGCAGCCACCTGGAAGCACCAGTATGTTTCAGGTGAGTGTGCTTCAAGAAATTTCTGACAGTTAGGAGTGATAAACTAAAAGATTCAAAGAAAATACAACTGCTTAAAATTCTCCTTGGAAAAGGGAGGAGGTAGGAGACACTAGTTCCACAAAGAAAGGACCTGGCTAGAGGAAAAGTATAGTTTTATATATCCGTGAAAATATCATGTGTTATGAAGACAAAAGTTTGCACAAAGATGAAGGTACAAAAAACATAAACTTTTTTCTCCCTGGAAAGAAGAATTCACTTCTGTTATTGTACTTTGTTGAAACTTTCTCAGGCCCAGCTACAGCTGAATGTTTGGTTATACTGTATTATCTCCATACAGATTTGTTAGAGAGCATTTTTTCCAAAGCCTAAATACAGAAATATTTCAGTGTTAACTTCTTTAACAGCGCTGATCAATCAAGAGTTTGGTATCACTTGCTGTTCTGTACAAAACTATCATCAGGAAAAAGAGGATGAAAATAGTTTTATTTTTTTTTTCCCCTCATTAAGCTGAGTTGTGCACAGCAAATGGTATTTTGTTCAGAGACTTAATGCAAAGAACAAACTTTTGGTGTACTCAAATCTGCTGACAATATTTAAGTATACTCAAATTCGTTTTGAGTATAGTCTGTTGATTATACTCAGATGTAAGCATACTCAAATCTACTGACAAGAATACTACTGGGGATAACACAGTTTAGAACATTTTGGAATTTATTTTTTAGTTTGACATTAGTTAAGTTGAATTCTCTTCCCCCTTTAAGCCCTTACCATCCTCCCATTTTATGGTAAAAGAAGAAAATAATTCTCAAAGTTGTAGATTAATACTTCTGACTTGGAACTCTTTAGAAGCCAATTTTGAACAGTTACCTTATTCTGCTTGTCACATGTGAAAATTGTAGTAGCTGAGCAGTGTACATTAAATGAAAAGAAAATATTTCTATATTCTGGTACTATTTTTGTTTGGTTTTGTTTTGTTTTGTTTTGTTTTTGTTTTAAACCCTGAGCTCTTGTATTGATTTTTCATAATCCTTCCATAGTGAACTGATTCTTAGCGAACTAATTTTCAGGAAAGCTGTGTGAAACTTTCCTCTGTCTATTTCCTCTCCACTCCATCTTCATGTCAAATGCCAGAGAAGAAATCTCCTCACTATAGTTGGCTTAAGATATGCAGAAACACCTTTCACAGTGTTAAAATAGTACTGAAGCAGTCTAAGATGTGGCCAGAAGTAGTACTGTGAAGTAGTAGTCATTTTTTTTCCCCAATCAAAAGTGAATCCAGTGCTTGATCATATAGTCTAGGATGGAGCCCACAAATGATTGCGGATCAAGAATGGATTTTTCTCTGTCAAATATCACTTGCACAACTACAGCATTGCCGTGGACTTGTCCTACGAGTTTTTTAAGAAGAAATAGTTTCCAAAAAATGTTGTGTCTGATGGCAGTACTATCTAGTCTTCCCCTGTGGCTTACTAGCACTCCAAAGTCTTCAAAATGTTTGAGAAACTGTGCTGACAATACATAATGTTTCACGGCACTTTGCATAGTCTTATGAACTTCAGGAATGAGAAAATTCTTCTCTTACAAGTGTAGTGATGGGGTGATTGTGGGGTTTATTTGAATGCATTAGCTGCTTTTTTATGGTCTTCCAAAGACAATAAATATTCTGTGTTTTACTTTGCTTTATAATTTTACAATGCAGTTTAGTTGAAATGTGAAGCTTCTCAAAGAAAAATAATTAAGGGGAGAAATTAAAAAAAATCACTGCTCACAGAATTTCTAAACAGAGTAGACTTATTCAGTGTCAATTCAGAGGTGTGTAATCGTTATCTGGAAGGATGTTTTTAGTTGAACCTGTACTGAAAACAAATTTTGATTCCTCTGCTTTTGTAAAACTGAAATTATTTTAACCTCTTTGAGATGTATATATTTCTCAGCTTAATAGACCAGCTTTGAAAGATGTTTGGATTATGGGACTGTCAGACAAACTGAAAAACTTGAGAGGTTTGACAGAAAATTGAAAATCCAAAAGGGAAGGCTGGTTAGATCATTGAAAACTCCAAAAAGCTCATGTAGGTCAGCATGAATTAAGAACTTTTGAGCACTCTGAATCAATGTAGTAAGGACTGTTAACAAAAACACAAAATTAAAATATTTTAAAATGGTAAGTCTTCTGAAGCCAGCTAAAATCAACCCATGCACTCAACATCATTTTAAAAACAGGAAGGGAAGGTTATAGGGGGGAAGCAGCAAAGCTGTTGCTTCAAAGTTCTGTTCTGACGTAAAAGTGCTGTAAGGATCAACTTGATATCAACTTATCTAAGATGCTTTCACATGATGAAATTCCACACTCCACAAAATATTAGAGACTGCAGTGGAGCAAACAACGTGGCTCTGTCCACTGTCTATTAGGATCTCTTCAGCTAATCATGTGGGGGTTTTTGACTACTTGAAAATTGCTAAAGAACATGTGTGATAACAGACAGCCTTATCCTGGATCAGCCAAGAGAATATCAGTTAAAAGAAGCCACTTTAACTTCTTTTTAAAACAACTAACAGTGAAGCTGCTAAGTGGTGTATTTATAGCCAAATCTGACACTGATTAAACAATGAAACTCGCTGCCAACATCAATGGAAAATTCCCTGTCCATACTACTTGACCCAAAGCCTCACATTTAGCTCAGCTGTCATCAGGAAGAGACATGAAAGTGTGTGGATTGCCTCCAAGGAAATAAATCAGCAACTCATCTAGTCTTATAGATGTCATGTACATGCTGGCGGAGTGATGATGGCTTCAGCCTGTGGTCAAATCTTGGTCTTTGTTATAATCCACAGAAGCTACTCTCTGTCTCAATAGACAACCGTTTAATGAAATTGATAAAACAAAATGTGAGGAAGAAAGATAGCTGTGTGGTTATGGCCAACAGTAGCAGTCAAGAGATCTGTGGTCTACTGATGTCGCTTATACAGTTTTCTGGTCCTCCATGGCATTTTAAGAAAGTCAGGACAGGTAGGCTAAAAAGGAAAGATTAAATATTACTTGGCTCAGGTTTGCCACAAAGTRAATTTAATCTCGGGAGTGCAGTGGTATTTTTCAACTATTGGCTATCATCAGGCTATATTTTAAAACTATGGATTTAATAAAGGTACTAAAGTACTGAGGCTTCTTCCTTTGTCTTCCCATGCTTGCTCTTCAGCTTTGTAAAAGAATTTAAGCTAAATATTTGTAGTATAAAGCCAAAGGCAGTGTTATTTCAAATGCTGTTCTTCTGAAATTGTAATGCTCAAGCTTAAATTGTTGATGATGATACAAACCTTTTCTGTAACTGAAACTGAGCACTGCAACTCAGTGAAGCAAATATTCTCCCTAATTTTGCAGGTAGAAAGTTGGAAATTGAGACATGGGACAGAGATTAATTTAATCTGGTGACTGTAATATGAAACTCATTACAAACTTATCTGCTGAATTCTGCCACTGCTCTGTGACTAGGTTTAAATAACTCATATCAATTACTTACTTTAGCTCTTACTAGCTATACAACTAATTAGAAGATGATATAGTACATTGCATGTAAAATAGTTCAACACAGTTGCAGGATGGGTTTAAAATTGTTTTGTTTGATCCTGATGTTAGGTTTCAGGAATATCTGAGTTTTATAATTATATGCCTCTATTTACCCTGAAGGAAGATGAGGTTTCCCCCACTCTCACAGTAGTTTAATTAAAAAAAAAAGTAGAGCTTTTAATTTAGCATCATCCTCTGTATGGATTAACCTTTCAAATAAAAGTATGAGTGTGTGTAATGTCGGAGCCTCTCTGGTGACAAAGACACACAAAAACACCAGATGCAGCCCAGGATTTGAATGCATAGTGATTGCATGCTGCTGTTTTCCTAATTTGTTTATAGTGTCGTGTAGCTTAGTTTTCACATGTTTTTGACAGTTTTATGAATATCCCTAAGACTCAAAAATGAATTGTGATGTGGCAAAGTGTCTGGAGTTGAGTGCAAAAGGGGAGGTGAGTGCAAAAGATAGAATGAGAAGTTTATAGCAAAACCCAACCAGCCAAAAGTCCTAAAGTTTGAAGCCAGGAAGAAATGTAGAATCATAGAACCATTTAGGTCAGGAAAAACCTTTAAGATCATCAAGTCCAACTGTAAACCTAATACTGCCAAGTTCATCTCTAAACCATGTCCCTAAGTGCCACATCTACATGTCTTTTAAATACCTCCAGGGATGGTGACTCCACCACTTCCCTGGGCAGCCTGTTCCAATGCTTGACAACCCTTTCGGTGAAGAAATTTTTCTTAATATCTAATCTAAACCTCCCCTGGTGCAATTTGAGGCCATTTTCTCTCATCCTATCACTTGTTACCCGGGAGAAGAGACCGACACCCACCTCACTACAACCTCCTTTCAGGTAGTTGTAGAGAGCAATAAGGTCTCCCCTCAGCCTCCTCTTCTCCTGGTTAGACAACCCCAGTTTCCTCAGCCGATCCTCATAAGACTTGTAAGTTAGACCCTTCACCAGCTTCATTGTTCTTTGGACAAGCTCCAGCACCTCAATGTCTTTTTTGTAGTGAGGGGCTGTCCTGGTTTTGGCTGGGATAGAATTAAATTTTTCCTAGTGCTGTGTGTTGGATTTAGTATGAGAAGAATGTTGATAACACACTAAGGTTTTTAGTTGTTGCTAGGTAATCAAGGACTTTTCAGCTTCCCATGCTCTGCCAGGCTCACAAGAGGCTGGGACGGAGCATAGCCGGGACAGCTAGTCCAGCTGGCCAATGAGGTAGTCCATATCATGTGATGTCATGCTCAGTATATAAATAGGGGGCGTGGTCCAGGCTCATTATCAGTCAGCAGGTGGTGAGCAATTGCATTGTGCATCGCTCATTTTCTATATTCTTCTACTACTACTACTACTACTACTACTACTACTACTACAATTATTGTTATTATTATTATTATCCTTTCCCTTTCTGTTCTATTAAACTGTCTTTATCACAATCCACGAGTTTTACTTTTTTTTTTCCAATTCTCTCCCCCATCCCACTGTGGGGGGGTGGGGGAGTGAGTGAGCAGCTGTGTGGTGTTTGGCTGCCTGCCGGGTTAAACCACAACAGGGGCCCAAAACTCAACATAGTATTCAAGGTGCGAGTACAGTGGGACGATCACTTCCCTAGTCCTGCTGGCCACACTGTTTCTGATACAGGCCTGGGTGCTATTGGCCTTCTTGGCCACCTGGGCATGCTGCTGGCTCCTATTCAGCTGGCTTTCCCTCATCCACTAAGTGGGCCACCTTGTCATAGAAGGTTAGTCAAGCAGGACCTGTCTTTCATAAACCCATGCTGACTGGGCCTGATCATGTGGTTGTCTTGTACATGCCGTGTGATGGTTCTCAGAATGATCTGCTCCATAACCTTGCCCAGCACTGACGTCAGGCTGACAGGCCTGTGGTTCCCTGGATACTCCTTCCGATTCTTCTTGTTGATGGGCACCACATTTGCTAAATTCCTGTCAACTGGGACTTCCCCGGTTGACCAGGAATGCTGATAAATGATTGAAAATGGCTTGGTGAGCACTTCTGCCAGTTCCTGCAGTACCCTTCGGTGGATCCCATCTGGCCCTGTAGACTTGTGTGTCTAGGTGGTGTAGCAGGTCGTTAACCACTTCCTCTTGGATTATGGGGGCTTCATCCTGCTCCCCGTCCCTGTCTTCCAGCTCAGGGGGCTGGGTACCCTGAGAACAAATGGTCTTACTATGAAAGACTGAGGCAAAGAAGGCATTGAATACCTTTTCCTCATCCTTTGTCACTATGTTTCTCCCCACATCCAATAAAGGATGGAGATTGTCCTTAGCTCTCTTTTTGTTGTTACTGTATTTATAGAAATATTTTTTATTTTCTTTTATGGCAGTAGCCAGATTAATTTCTAGTTGGGCTTTGGCCCTTCTAATTTTCTCCCTGCATAACTCTACAACATCCTTGCAGTCCTCCTGAGTTGCCTGCTCCATCTTCCAAAGGTCAAACTCTCTTTTTTTTCCTGAATTCCAACCGAAGCTCTCTGTTCAGCCAGGCTGGTCTTCTTCCCTGCCAGCTCATCTTTTGACACATGTGGACATGTGCCGCTCCTGCGTCTTTAAGATTTCCTTGAAGAATGTTCAGCCTTCCTGGACTTCTTTGCCCTTCAGGACTCCCTCCCAAGGGACTCTCTCAACCAGTCTCCTAAACAGACCAAAGTCTGCCCTCTGAGAGTCTAAAGTGGCAGTTCTGCTGACCCCCCTCCTCACTTCTCCGAGAATCAAAAACTCTACCATACCAATAGCGATTTCATGATTGCTATGCCCAAGATGGCCTCCAACCCTCACATTACTCACAAGTCCTTCTCTGTTTGCAAACAACAGGTCCAGGAGGGCACCTTTCCCTCCATAGTTGACTCACTTACCAGCTATGTCAGGAAGTTATCATCTTCCACACACTCCAGGAACCTTCTAGACTGTTTCCTCTCTGCTGTATTGTATTTCCAGGAGAAATCTGGTAAGTTAAAGTCCCCCATGAGAACAAAGGCTAGTGATCGTAGACTTCTGCCAGCTGCTTATAGAATATTTCATCCATCTCTTCATCCTGGTTGGGTGGTCTATAACAGACTCCCACCATGATATCTGATTGTTGGTTTTCGCCCTTATTCCTACCCATAAACACTTGACCCTTTCATCACCGTCAAGCTCTAGACAGTCAAAACACTCCCTAACTACTGGGAAGGCTACCCCACTGCCTCTCCTTCCTTGCCTATCCCTTCTGAAGAATTTATAGCCATCCATTGCAGCACTCCAGTTGTGTGAGTAATCCCACCATGTTTCCATGGTTGCAACTATATCATAGTTTTCCAGCTGCATGATGGCTTCCAGCAGTTCCTGTTTGTTGCCCTTGCTATGTTCATTGGTGTAGATGCACTTCAGCTGGGCTATTGATCCCACCACCTTTTTTCGGGGGAGAAGCCATTCTTCCTATTTCACGATTCTCAGGAGCTTCCGTGGTTTCTAACACATCAATAACCCTTATGTCTTTGGTGCCACATGGATCTCCATCCCCTACCTCCATGAGATGGCAGACCAAAGGACATTGCTAGTACATTGTCCCTCAAACATTGGCGTCCCACCCCCAGGCTTATCTTTAGCGACCCTGGTTTTATCTCTTTCCCCCTTTGAATCTAGTTTAAAGCTTTTTCAACGAGCACTGCTAACTCCTGCGCAAAAATCCTTTTCCTGTACCTCGTGTGTTGTCAACAGGCCTGGTGTCATATAGACCGATCCCTGATCGAAAATCCCAAAATTCTGCTGGTGACACAAGGCTCAGAGCCAGGTATTGATCTGCTGGCTCTTCCTGTTTCTTCCCTCATCATTCCCTGCAACTGGATGAGTGAACAAGTGATGTGAGGGAGATACGATGTGAGGGAGAAAAATTTCTTAAATAAAACTAATCAGAACAAACTTTTATACATTAACTCAATGTGGAAATCATTCAATGAACCCAAAAGAGAATGCTTTCAAGAAATACTATATTTACCTGAAAACAAGATGAAGATTATTCCTCATCTTAAATAGTTTAACTTAAAAAACCAGTGATTATCTGAAATTGAGGGTCATCCTCCTTTTGAGCTGATGTGGTATAATTGGATCTTAACTAAAACCTACTTGGAAAAATACCATGTGTGGTTTCAAGGTTTTTCTTGGCATGGGGATGCACAGAAATGACACGTACTGAAACAGAGCATTTTGTTGACAAACACATGCAGTGCTTCACTGGGTTAATTTTTTGTTAATTAGGAACTAGTTTAAACCTGTTCGTTAAAGAACCCATTTGGAAAATTGTGACCCCTTTTTGTGCTTGTAATGACTGCTTTTCAACAAAGAGTTGGTATCAAAATCTTGAAGTCAGCAAGGTAACCACTGTTACCTTATGAAAATAAAAAAATGCAACTCCCCTTGCACTTCCTACCAAGGAACCAGTACCTGTTAATTGAGATTTATGGAGACTGAAAAAGTCCAATGGACAATATCACTCTTTCATTTTGGGAATGTTATTCAGAGCCCTTTGTAAGAAATGTTTACAACTTGCAAATTGATTTGCTTTACCTGAAACATGATCCTAAAAAAGTTGCATTCCAGAAATTGTGTTCAAAACCTAATGGCAGTTACTTATCTCATGTACTAGCATTAAATATATGATATTGAAATCTGTACCAAAATTTACTTACATAATTCACATGCACAAATTTACTTGATTGGTCAGTGGAGTACATCCTGGTTAAACAGCACATGCCTCAGCCAGCTGCCCTGTTTTTAAGTCTCATTAAACTATTTGCATGTAAGACTTTGCAGTCCTTGTGTGCACCACCTACTTGGAGAAGTACTGTGGATCTCTAGAGCCTCTTTTGGCTTTTTTTCCTGTTATAGCTGTAGTCAGTGTGATACTTTAAAGATGCTATTGTAACATGCCATGTATATTTCTCACCATTGCTTGCTAATACTTATACAACCGCTTTGCAGGCTGAGCCAAGTAATGCTGTTCTCCAACGGCAGAGCATTCTGCTAGAGCAGAACATGGTGTCACTTGCAGCTGTCAGAAGGTCTCCTACACAGTAGAGTAGACGCTGGTGTGCTGTATTATAATCTGGTATTTCACTGTAAAGCATCTTCAGTAGATTTTGTGTATTGAAGTATAGAAATAGGAACAGAGATTAGAATAACCAGTAAACTCTATGGAATATGTTGTACAAAATCCTCTATACCTAAACTATAAATAATACTAACCTTCAAAGTGAATTGAGACTGGATCACAGTGTTGCTTCCACTTGTGAATAAACATGCATATTTTGTTGACTGCTTTAGACATATTTAAAACTATAACTCTATATACAAGTCTATTTCCATGGAAATGATATGTTATAATGCTATTTGCAAATCAGGTGACATAGTTTATTAGCATAGGATAATTAATTACAGTTTTAAAACCTATTAATGATCACCAACATAATAATTATTTTTAAGCTTCAAGGACGCTTCACATTTTGTGTCAATACTTGTACAATCCTCCTTAGACAAATGTATGTGGAAGTGGAAGGTAGCTAAAAGTTTTTATGGAAGAACACTGAACTGCCCATGAAAATAGAGGCTACTTTAAAATAAAATGAACTCTACATGGGCCATAGAGTGCTGGAACACGTAAACATCTTGAAATGCTTCCAGCGGTGGTACAGATCAGTATTTCCACAAAGTATTAGGTCTGTTCTTTGCTTTTTATAACTAAAACTGCATTTTATTTCCACATATAAAGAAAATAGCCCTTTATAGTCTATCTGGGGCTATATAGTCTAAATGTACACACATCCATTACACTACAAGTTGCATGCAGGAATGCCCATTTGTGTGCAGTTTTATAAAACAAGTTGACAATTTAAGAGAAAATTCACACATTAGTCACACTTGTACACAGATGTAGTTATTTTTACCTATTTTGATGGTTTGGTATAGGCCATAGAATAATTCAGGGGAGAAAGCTTGAGGGTTCAGGTTTTTTTAATTTGAGATATGAATGGACATCCATGTACCCTATGGACTTTTTTCCTACAAACATGCTATTCCATGTCCACCCAGTAAGTGTGATAGAGGTGAAAGTAAGACAATTGGAAGAATACTAACTTCTGGTCACCACATTTTCAAGATTTCATTGGTGGTAATCCTAGCTTTCCCAATTTTTTTTTTTTTTACTGCTTTTATTTCAACCTTTAAAAAAAAGTTTAAAAATTGCTATGACTTGTAAGCAATTGGCTTGTGTCATTTCTTCATCTCTAGCTTTTTTGATCATCTATTATGAACAGACCCTGTTTCCACCTGCCCAGTGTCTTAGAAATCCATTAAAGCAGGGTTTATTCCATGCTGTCTGACAGCACCTGACACAGCAGGACCTCTAAACATGTTGTGATTGTCAGATTTTGTAGTGCTCGGTAAGTTTCAGTGGGATGGAGGTTTCAGCAATTAATTATGAAACAATTTCCCAAACAGGTGTCATGATAGTTTTTACTAGTAGATCTAAATACCTGTGTTTATATGTGACATATTTCAAATGCAAGGTATAAGTACTGAACATGCACTAAGTGTGCAGGCCTACATGCCTGAGCTATGAAGACTTAGGTGAAAGGATATCTAGTTTGCAGTGTCAAACCCAATTGCTTTCCTTCTTGTTCTTTCTCCAGCTGTTAGAAAAATTCATAGAGTTCGGGCATGACAGAGCCTTCAGACTCAGAAGACTACTCTCATTAAAAATACAGGGTGGGAGGGAGAAAGTACATTTTGCTCTTGACATCAGCCACTCCGAACAGGGAAAGTCTTTTCATAAATCGTCTAAAAAAAGAGACAAATATAATTTTAACTGATTTCTTACATTTCTAACCATTACAGTCAAAAAAGAGTAAATATGAAGATCTATTTTTTCTACAGTGAACTAAATGTTTGAATCGTATAAATGAATTGTTCTGAATTAAAAGTGACTTTATTTTTTAATCAGTCTAAAAGACTTAAAAAGGATAGCTCTTCTGAGGATTGTGCCAGTCAAAGGCCATGTCACATTGTTCAGAAAGCATCTGAACACCTCAACTTCAAAGTCCTTTACTTAGACCTTTTAAAGTTGTTGCTACATAGTAAGGTGGCCACACAGTAAGGTGTAACATTTAAATTAATTTTCTCTTTGAAAATTAAGACAGATGCCAATGAGCTGGGAATAGCCGAGTAGCTCAGTTTGTATATTCAAAGAGAAAGAATATGTAAACACTGCTGAAGGAAGTGACATAACAGAGAAAGCACTAGATCCCAAGAACATGAATAAAAGACATTCCACAGTTATTGCACATAATCTACCTTTGATTGGGTAAAATATTATAGAAAAAAATAATTTCATAAATATTGTGGGGAAAACTATATAAAGAACAGATAATCATAGGGGAAGGATGCCTGTACTGAAAATATACACAATGGTTGTGGACAACAGATTAAATTAATATTGGCTGCATATGAAAATGTGGAGAAAGCTGTTTAACTCTGTCAAGAGTGCACAGATGCGAGGAGAATTCTGTGTTATAGAGGAGTACATACAAGAACAAATTTTTTGGCTGAGGAGGGTTCTTACATTGCGTCAGGGATCATTCTGGCCATATGAGTGTCATGAAACTATTCTGTCTTTGTGGCAGGCCAGAGGCATGGGTGGGAGCAGAAGTAATCATTCAAATAAATGCATTAAAAAGTACAAACTGTGTTAAAGGCCATCGTTGCAACAAAGTTCATGGGGATCCGTTATGTTAATAAAGTGCAGTGGATCAATAACGTAATGCTGTGGCAATTAAGACAAATTGTATGGAACTTCATGAGCGGGAAGACACAGAATTAACTAATTACTTAAGCTGATGTTGCATCAATTTTGGTTCATACGCATTTTTGTGCTGGAAATAGACTAAAATCTAGCAGAATATAAAATAGAGAGGCTATTCTTAGTTCATATTCTATATTTTTCCCTTTTCTCTGAAGCACTGGAAATTGCTTTCAGACCTATGTCTATAGGTCTATGTTAAGGAGTTAAGGGTTTTAGCCTATAGTAGGATACTGCTGATGCAGTTGCTGTGAATGATAAATTCAAATATCTTAGAGTCCTGCCAGCAAGTTCAGGGCTAAAATCGTGTCTATCATCTGAACTGGCTATCAATCGAATCACTGCGTGATCCTGGTGCATGAGGGGGATATAGGAGGAGGTCTGGAGGATTCTTCTGAACTGAATGGTTGCTACAGAGTTTACTGAAATGGAAGGACCAGGTTAGTACCACATTTCCATGAAAAGAATGAAGACTTCTCTTTGAATCTGGATGACCTTTTTTTTTGACTGTCCTGAGAAAATGTATCTATTTTCTTTTAAAATGTAGGCAACTCATGTTTTTTCTCCAAGGTAAATTTTAAGGAAAAATCAGTATCTGAATAATTAGGAAAATTATCATCTGATAACCATCATTAAACACTTTCATGATAAATATCTGAGATAACTTTAGGGTATAATTAGATCAGTAATGTTACAAAGCAAATGCAGGAAGTAAACAGCCCTAAGAGCATTCTTTTGAATTGAACAGAACCATTTTTATGATTGCACACCTTTAAAATTTTTCTAGCTTTGTTGCTTTCCTGAATAATTGCAACTTTCCTAATTTTTACTTCAGTTTATTAGCATTGTTCTTCTCTGAGGTGGAATAAAGTAAGGAAGAAGGTAGATGAACTGAAATATACACTTATGTCTCTGAGTTCAGTTAAAAGGAAATAAATAAACATTTAGCATTTGTCAATTTTGGGGAAAAAAGAAAAGTCTTGGTCTTTATCAACTTTATGTGGGAGGTTTGTGCCTACAATTATTTTCTTTCCTTTCCAAACACGCAGTATAGGCTTTTTTTGGGGGGGGAAAGGGAGAAGGTTTTGGTAGTATTGGTACATATGAGGGTTATGTATAAAATAGGTCTGACATTACTTGCACCAACCTGTGGCCAGGAGGAAATGCTTTTAATAAAGTATTTTAATGATAATTTCTTATTAAATTAAATCTTTTTCCAAAGACCTCTTGGGCATTAAATAAATTTTCTTTATTCTTTAGAAATGGTTAATTTTAATTTCATTTAAAAATTGTCAAGCACATTCCGTGAGAAAGTCTTATGAAATCTACAGTAGTTAATGAAGTTACTCCAATTACCCTTCAAGTTACATCATATTTAAAGGGGTGGATTTTGAACCATAAATGGATATTGTGTGGCATGACTCAGCAGTGTGACTGACATATTTCAAAACTATAGATAAGGGTTTAACTGTTGTGTCTAACTGAATGCACTCCCATCACATGATGCCAGGGGACGTTTATAAGGCTTATTTGATCCTTTGATTGCATCTAACAGTGAAGTCATCAAAGGACTACTAAGGCAGCCTTTGTATGCTTGTAACAAAGCATCCTCCTCTCCCTTTAGCAAAGCAGTCAATAGCAACTCTAGGAAAGATAACATTTCATGTGCTGTATCTATGAAAGATTGAACTCTCCATGAGAAGTTCAGTAGTGCATGTCAGGGGAACTAGAAGAATACTGTAACTTTCTGTGAGCATTTTCCTCTCCCCACTCTCCATGGATAAACAACTACAAAGCAGTTCCCTAACATTAAAAGAAAGGGCTAGCTTAGACAAAGATGCTGGCTTTGGAAGTAGTGCCAAATATGTATGGTTAGAAGACTGGGGTAAGATCCGCTTTTATGACCTTTGAATGCATTTGGGAGATCACCCAGTCTTTAAATGAAAATACTAAATGTCTTTAGACACTCAGTTACTTTTCATTGATGATCCCAAAGACCACGACAGTGAATTTTCAATAAAAGTTTTGGCATAAATATTTATTTTCTTCAGAAGTCTAACATTTTTCTAAAATTGTCCTTAGAATAATGCCTTCTTGGTCTACTTTGGGGAAAACCTAGCCACATCTTCTTTTTGTCAATTCTGGGAGAAGTCTTTTTTTCTCAGAAACAATGTATTCTCCTGAATACCTCACTTGCTCACCATCAATAGTAGCTTTACGGAAACAAACTTCTGACCTGTACATGTTGTGGTTTGCTAATGAAAAGGAAGTAAAATGGTGCTAATGGGATGGGTCAACACTTATGGTAATTTTGTCATGGTGGTGTGTGTGTGCCCAATTGCAAAAAGAAATCCCAAATGTTTTTCACAATTTACACTATTATCAGATTGCAAATTTATAAATACACTAATGATTACCTAAGTAGGTTTTCATGGGCATCTGTGTGTTCAGCAACTACTAAAATCACATTACCTAGTTCGTATGCATTTTAACACCTTATCGGACCCTTATATAGACTTTCTTAAACATTTGCTTGATATGTTTCTCTTTTGTATGTCTATTTTCAGTTAAGAAATTTTCATGTAGAACTGAGATAAATGTTCAGCCTTTTTCTTTAGCATATACTTTATAAAGTATATACTTTAATGTGATAGCAACAGCAAAAATCTTGATCAGTTGGTCTCAAAAACCTGTAAATGAAATCAGATCTTATTTATGAAGAATATTTATGAATATTTGAGAATGTTTTGCTAAAGTCACAGCACAGTGATTGGAAGTAGGAGCTTCTTAGCACAGCATAAGAACAAAATAGTCAGACAAAGTTCTTGACAGCTTCTTGTAATGAGCAGTCTGTATTATTCATAAAATTCAAAAGAATCTGAAACTCCAGTCTATTTGAAAGAGAGGCTACATATATATGTTGATGCTAAGGTATCAGGGGACTACCATAGTTCTGTAAATAATTTTGTATTTTGTTAACTCAAACATTTTCTCTTTAAGTGTTCAGGATTACATGTTGCTAAAATGGATGTGGCATCCGCACACTTTGACTATTAGTCATTTAATAAGTTTATGGTTATTAGTGAAAAAAGAGATAATACTTAATTACTTTTTCCCCATCCTCTTAGCAGTCTTCATGAAAATAAATTAGGTCTTTAAAGACCATGTTATCAACAAGCTCTGTGGCTCTCCGATTACAAGTAGGACATATAAAGTTCTCATTAAAAAAGCCAAACAGTGGAAGTCTTAACAGGTTAAAAATCTTAAAGCTTTTTCTTAGTTTAAACCTTTTATCAAGTTCCTTCAGGGCTGGAGTTCTCCATTGTTCTTGCTTTAAAGCCCTAATTTCTTTAAGTGATGTTTCTATACAGAGGTAACAATACTTAAGATTGCCTGGGTATTTATTTTAAGTACATTTTTATTTTACTGGATTATTTTGCTGGCAGGTTTTACATGTTTATGTTGATCAGCTGTTGTAAGAAAAATGCCTCTTTACCATGTGGACAGTGAAGCATTGGAACAAGTTGTCCTGAGATTGTGTCACCTCCAGTGCTTGGAGGTTTCCAAGACCCAGCTGAATAACACCCTGAGCAACCTGGACTGATCTCAGAATGCGTCCTGCACTGAGCAGGAGGTTGGACTAGAAACCTCCTGAGGTTCCTTTCAGCCTGAATTGTATGATTTATAGGGTGAAATCTTGATACTGAAATTATGGCCCAAGTCTGAGCAACAGCAGATTTCCACCACCGATCAGCTGTTGCAGCCTTCCTGAAGACCTTGTTGGTCTGCCTGTGCCCTGCTGCCGGGTACTCCCAGAGACTCTCCTGGGGCCAGGGTGGTCCATGCCACACGCTGTCCATGAACGGCAGCAAAGTTTTTTAGTCTAGAAATAATATCTTTTCTGTGGAAAAACTCTGAAAGTTATAAATTTTGGCAATGTCTACATATTGTCGTAATGAGTATTTAAAAAGTGCTTTGAGGAAGCACTGCTTATCTATTGAGACAAATAACTGCTACCCTCATCAAAATTACCCTACCTGAATAAGATGAAAAAGACAATAAAATATATTTTAAAGGTAATTGTTGAAACTAATTTGTTTTCTACCCATTAGTGTTATTGTAAGCAGTCCTTGTCTGCCTTTAAAAAGGAAGGCCTGTAAGGTTTATCAAAGCAATGCATAGTCCTTTTCTGAGAAGAATCATTACTTTAGAAGTAAAATATGCAGCATATAGGGAGAGAGACAAGGAAAATAGAAAGAAGGACTGACTTTCTGGTAAAAAAGGTATTTCATGATGCAACTATTGCTGTACTTCAATTTTGTAAAGGTGTTAGCTATCATTATTTTAACATCTTGCATTAGAACTTAGTACAAATAAATTATGCACCAAAAATGAAACAAAGTTTGGAGTCTAAATAAAGCATTGTTAACAGAGCAGAGGTTACTGTTCTCCTGTATGTTGCTCCAGCTCAGTTTATAATCAAATAGGGTTTTAGATTAGATATATTAAAACACTATTTGTGTTTGTTAAATATCAATAAATTATTGAATAAGTAGTGATGAGCTTAATAAGGAGCAACACTGAATCTAAGACACTTTAATTAACTCCAAATTATAAACAAAAACATTCATAATAGATTCTTATTAAGAGAATAAATATTTATGAGAGTATTTTAGACACTAGCACTTGAGATAATTCAGATATGAAGTATATGGTTTTTAAAAGGTGCTTACTCCTACATGTAACTGGATGCTAGTGGAAATTTTATAAAGCCACAAAAACCTTGATTTTGGGGATCTGACTGTTTTTTTCACTGAATTAAGTAGGAATGTAAAGTATGGTATCAACTGCCGGTTGAATTGGGCTGTGTGGAAAATATTCACAACCTTATTTCACCAGCATTTTAATTGTGTTAATTCTAATCTTTTTCTCCTTTTTTTTTTTTTTTTTTAATTTACAGCAGAATTCTTTGTGTAATAGCAAAAGTGAGGAGATACTGCTGAAGTCTAGCCATTTCAAGTGGGAAGAAAGAGTAACTATCAACTGTTCAAATTATTGCAAGGTTGTTCCCTGTGCCCAAAACTGGAAAAAGATATTCAGTGGTGATAAAAGGAAATGCACAGACTTTGTGTTCATTTAAGTATAGAAAGGAAAACAAACCCCAAAAAATCAGAACTTCTCTGTACTGTTTTTAACACAACACTGTGCAAGAAAATTGACGTTCCTAAGTGAAGTGTGGTCATCTTTCATGCTAACAAAATGACTAATAATAAGAATTAATAAAGGTAGGTTTCTTCCAGATTTGTCTCAAGAGTGTTTTATTTTAGTAAGTAAAAAAGTGCAGGCTGTGATCAAAGCTTTTTCCATGGTTCAGTCATCTGTAAGATCTTCCTGTCTCTCCTGCCCCCGGCGCAGTGTGGATCAAAGAATCACAGAATGGTTTGGGTTGAAGGGACCTTTAAAGATCATCTAGTCCAAACCCCCCTGCCATGGGCAGAGACAACTTTCACTTAGATCAGGTTGTTCAAAGCCCCATCTGACTTGACCTTGAACACTTCCAATGATGGGGCATCCACAACTTCTCTGAGCAACCTGTTCCAGTGTCTCACCACGCCCATCATAAAAAATTTCTTCCTTATGTCCAATCTAAATCTACCCTCTTTCAGTTTAAAACTGTTGCCCTTTGTCCTGTCACTACAGGCCCTGGTAAAAAGTCTCTCTCCGCCTTTCTTATAAGCCCTTTTAAGTATGGAAAGGTCGCATTAAGAGCCTTCTCTTCTCCAGGCTGAACAACACCAATTCTCCCAGCCTTTCCTCATAGAAGAGGTATTCCAGCCCTCTGATCATTTTCGTGGCCCTTTTCTGGACCCACTCTAACAGGTCCATGTCTGCCTTGTGCTTGGGACCCCAGAGCTGGATGCAATACTCCAGGTGGAGTCTCACAAGAATGGAGTAGAGGGAAAGAATCACCTCCCTCGACCTGCTGGCCGCACTTCTTTTGATGCAGCCCAGGATATGGTTGGCTTTCTGGGCTGCAAGCGCACATTAAGAGCTCATGTCCAGTTTTTTATAAGCCAGTGTCCTCAAGTCCTTCTCCACAGGGCTGCTCTCAATTCCTTCATCCCCGAGTCTGCATTGATGTTGGGGATTGCCCTGACCCAGGTGCAGGACCCTGCACTTGGCTTTTTTGAACTTCCTGAGGTTCACATGGGCCCACTCCTCAAGCCAGTCAGGTCCCTCTGAATGGCATCCCTTCCTTCAGGCTAATCAACTGCACCACTCAGCTTGGTGTCATCTGCAAATTTGCTGAAACTCAATCCCACTATCTTGTGTCATTGATGAAGATATTAATTAGTACTGGTCCCAGTATGGACCCTTGAGGGACACCTCTCATTATTTGTTTCCACTTTAACGTTGAGCCATTGACTGTAACTCTTTGGACGCAGCCATCCAGGCAATTCCCTATCCATCTAACAGTCCATCCATCAAACCCATACCTCTCCAATTTAGAGGCAAGAATGTTGTGGGGGACTGTATTAAAGGCCTTACAGAAGTCTTGATAGATGACATCTGTAGCTCTTCCCTTGTTTCCTGATGCAGTCGCTCCACTGTAGAAGGTCACTTGATTAGCCAGACATGATTTGCCCTTGGTGAAGTCATGTTGGCTGTCTCTCAGCATCTTTCTGTCCTCCATATGTTTTGAAATACCTTCCAGAAGGATCTGTTCTATGATCTTACAGGGCACAGGAGTGAGGCTTACTGGTTGGTAGTTCCCAGGGTCCTCCTTTTTAACCTTTTTAAAAATGGGCGTGATATTTCCCTCTTTCCAGTCACTGGCAACTTTGCCTGACTGCCATGACTTCTCAAATATGATGGAGAGTGGCTTGGCAACTACATCACCCAACATCCTCAGGACACTGGGTTGCATCTCATCACGTCCCATAGACTTGTGTATGTTCAGGTTCCCCAGGTGGTCTCGAACATGATCTTCACTTACAATGCAAGGGGTATTGTGATATTTTATTATTGGAGTTTATGCTGTTGTGAGTAGGATATTTAAATTGTTTTTGTTTTCTACCTGGGTAGGGCAATTGGCTATTTTTCATAAATTTTCCCTAAGGATTTCAAAATTATTGAAGAGGGGAAAATAATAAAATTATTGGGATTTGGTTCACCTAGGTTAGGCATCTAACTATACTTGGTTCCCTCTTAAGAAATCCTCATGAAATAAGGATATTGGTTAGCCGTGAAAGCCCGAAGCAGTAGATGTTTTTTGCCTTAGCTGAGATAACAATCTATACATTCAAGGTTGTATCTAACAGATACCTACAAGGTTGTATCTAACAGAATGTCAGAATTTTTCTTTTTTTTTTTTTTAATGTTCACTGAAAAAATTTGGAGGAGGATTAAATCTAAATGATGCTCTTTTAGCTGTACTTGGGACAGAAATGGAGATGCAGTGTCCAGTATCTGTAAGGCTGAATTGAATCCAGTTGCCTTGGTGAAAGCTAAGTTATACAGACAAAATGTGATTGCTGTTGCTTTTGCCTTTTCAGTAAAAAATAGTTCCAAGTGCATTTTGTGAGAGATTTGATCCTGCCAGTTGGATTCAAGGTGTTCCTACCCTACCAGGTTTAATTCACTATGATGCAGGGAAAGAATAATGTTTAATATGTGGGTCCTCAGTTTTCTAAATGGGGAGACTCAGTGTACCCTTTAGCAGAGTTTTAGATACTTGGGGAACTTTAATAGACACAAAAGCACCTTTTGTGTTTAAACTTAGTGAAGGCTCCACAGATTCCACTTCTGGACTTGAGGAAAAGTGAGGTGATCTAAGTTTGTCAGTCCTTTTTAAAAGTTAAATAATTTCAAGGTATGTGGTGTAGAGGAAAAAGTATGTCAAATATTAAGTGAAATATATAGCTTAACCGGTAAAGCGAAAGAAGTGCCTGAAGGTGGATGTGTGTTAGCCCGACTTTACATTTTTATTTATAACTTTATATTTTTTTTATAATTTTGTCTTCACTATTCCACATATTGATGTGAGAATTTGTATACTTTTTGAATCTTATACATACAACTTTAAAGGCCGTATCAATTGAGAGTCATCTTAATCTTATATTCAGGATTGAAATTATATTTACTTTGCTGTTTTTCACCTAGTGTTAATAGAGAGATGGTATTAAATAGATGGGGTTAAAGGATAAAAATTCAAGTGGTGCAATTCTGTTAATCTTTTTTTTAAAACAGTTGGGGAAATAAAATTGTTTAGAACATACAAGTGATTAATCTTCCTCTTTGCTCTCGATGGTAGAAGAGAGATTGCCTCAGTGGCAGGTAGAAGGAGGTAGTTCTACTTGTTAGACAACCAGTCTTTTGCCCAAATCTTTTTCATGGGATCTGCAGTATAGTAACATATCATAATTCTTTACTTTGTATTTTGTGTAAAAGTCACATTTGATGTTCTTGTCACAAAGTCTGAATGTAGTGAATGCAATGCAATTCACATATTCCTGAAGGGTATTGTTTTTTAAAAAAAATCAGTTGCTGACTAATAAAGGTTCTCTTTTTGAAAAATGATCGCTGTTTGTCATCATTATTTTTTCTGATTAAAATGAACATGATCTGAACATTCMTGATACTCATTTGACAAAGTGCACCTAAAAACATGTTGCTCTAAGCTGTGATAGATTATCTTTATTAATTGCTCAAAGGTAATTAGAATTGATATATGTAGAAATAGGCTCATACACTCTCTAGCTGTTATAATGAAAGAAGTGTATCTATTTTTTTAAGCATAATTGAACAGGAGTAAAATAAATGAAAGACTTAATCACTCTGATATTCTATCCAGCTCTGCCTGTTGCCTCGTATCTTGAAAACCTTAAGAATTTCACAATTAATTTATTAGGCATTTGACAGAATCCTTTCTGGGAGCAAGAACTCTCCCACAGCATGTGGTATTAGACTACTTTGACTACGGTGATTTGCAGTTGAATGGAATTTGATTACCTATAATGTTGATAATTTTTTTTTTTTGTAGTAATAAGGTGACTTCTGCAGGCCCCGGCTTCTGTGTCTAGGGTATTCTGGTACCTGTTGCTATCTGTCAGACCTACCTTAGTAAAAGTTAATTTTTTATCACAAATTGGAAATGAAAATCAGGTACCAGAAAGAAGACTCCTGCAATTGTATGTTAAATGAAGTTGTAGGGTGCCATGCTATTAACAGATGTCTTGTAAAGTGGAGAGTGCCTGTTAGGTTATCAAGAAAAGAGATGTACTTGTAGAATTTTCTTCTATATTTTTATTGTAAAATGCCCATAATCTTATACAATCTTTTGGTGTCTTTTGAGTTAATTACTAAATAGATTCTGATATGTRTGCATGGCAAATGTTGTGTTCACCTTCCTTTCCAACACCTGGAAAACTTTGGCAGTCACCCTGAGCATGAAAACCCTTATGACTTGACCAGATGAGATGACCACAGCTTTGAAACAAAAGCTGCTTACTAATCTATCCTGCAAAGCTAGTTTAATAAAAAAAAATAAAACAAAAACAAAAAAAATGTCAAAAATGTCAAAACTGAAAGAGTTTTCAATCCCTGAAAGTAAGTTTTAGAAAAACTCACTTTTAAATAGAAGGATACAAGAAAAGAAATAGAGCAATAGCAAAAATATTTTTTAGAAAAGTAGAAAAATGCTATGGCTGGGGGGCAGGGAGCATATTTGAGAAAATTCTCCCTTGTCCACTACGCCTTAGTAGATTGACTTTCTCTATTCTGTTTGTAATGCATTAAATTTCAGCTGTATTATCTCTGCAGTCTCCAGGTTTCTACCCATCAACTCAGAAACCTGATTTCAGGTCTGTACTCTTTAGCAGTCTCTGTGCTACACTCAGTCTAAAAGCTGCTGCTCTGAAATCAAGAAAGGAAAAGAAAAAAAAAGGTATTAAAAAAAAAAAAAAGTGTTGCACAGTAAACTATAAATGGACAGATGTCATCTGCCCAGTGAAGTTTTGAATCCTATTTCCTCTCCTGAGTGTTGAAATCAAGTTTTTCCTTGTCCAGAAGAGTTCCTTGTCAAGCGTATGGTGTCCCGCTGCAAGATGCTTTTATTCACTCCTCTCAACACTCTTCTGTACTACATACAGAAACAAAGTTAGGCTAAAAAGCCTTTCCAGAACAGAAATTGATCAGACTAGAGGGATCACTTTGTTCATCCTAATGACTGATACTTTGTGTGCAGTAGAACAGCTTCAATGGTAATGAATTCAGAATACCACTATGACTTCTTCAGATAGTTAAAGAGTAGGTGAGAACTTGGTTCAAGTCTCTTTCCTGAAACGGACAGAGAAAATTCGTGACTCTTCTACACCCTGAGCTATGGCTGAAAGCTGATGATACTAGTGCTGTTATTTTGTGCACATAGCTTTCTTATTTTGTGTGTGTTGTTTTTTCTTTTTCTTTTTTTTTTTTTTAATGTCCTAAAAACATCTTAAATATGATAGAATTTTAAATAGAAAAAAACTCTTTATTTTGGCAAGGACAATAAGAAATCATTCTTTCAATGTACCTTTTCTTTCCACATTTTCAATATAGCATTTCTATGTCACATACTTCTAGTACTCATATTCTAATGTAGTATTTTTCGCCTTTATCAAACAGTCATTTGGACAATCTAGAAATTATGGGGTTTGCATTGGACAAAAAATGATAATAAAATGTAACTAGAACAAAGTTGCGTTCTGATATTACAATGTACCTTTTAGAGAAAACATCTACTCAGGAGAGGAAAGCATTTGGTTAGAGGAAGACCTGCTTGCTGAAAGAACTCTGGAACCATGACCTCCTTCAAGAAAGAGGAGGTTGTCCTCAAGCTCTGTACCACTTTCAGTCTGGACCTCCAAATCATACAGTTGCCATCACGCATATCAGTGTCTCAGAATAACATTAAATTTAGCAGGGGTTAGTTGGAAAAAGCTTCTGATCATTTGCCTTTTGGTACTTTTGCAGGATATAACACAGGTTATGATATTTGGAGTGCAGGGGTGTGGAACAATAGATTTTCTTTTTATATCTTTTAAGATCTCTTTATGTAGCTTTCTGGAACAGCTTCTGAAAAAGCACAATTAAAAAGTTAATCAACAAACACACATTTTCCCTGTTATAAATTTTTTTTCCTATAGTTTTATGTGTGCATTTTAAACACTTTAAGAACTCTACTGTACAAGGCAAAACGGTCCAGCTTAATTTATGAAATTTAGCTCTTGGTTCTTACATGTTATAAAAAAGTGATGGAGCAAAAGCACTGGATGTTTTGTCAGACTTTTAAATTGAAAAGATGTAAGCGATGCAACGAATTGACCTTGGCCTGCTTTCAAACAAGTATAATTGCCGCCAGAAAAAATACCCCAGCATGCTATGCAGCTCTACAAACAGACTCAAGAATGGACTCCAGGTTGCTCGTGCTCAAAAAATGAAATTTCCAAATTAACAAATCAGGGTATATGTCCTGTAAAAGAGACTTATTGCTATCAAAAGAGATGCATTATTTTTAAGGATCCAAATTTGTATTTTAAACTGCCTTCTACATTTAAGTTTTAACTTCTGTTGTCCTTTGTAAGCACAGTGAAGTAACCAACCTGCCAGCTATTTTTCCTGTCCTTACAAGAAAGACAAAGGAAAGGCTCTCCATGGGTCCATCTTTCTTGACATATACTATTAAAATAACAGCACTTGACTCAGTATGCCAGATCGTTCTTCCTTGCTTGAGGGCGACTTGTGTACAATTTAATATTATGAAGAGATACTTCACCTAATTGGAAATGAGCTAGCTAGGGAGCCAGAAGCAGTACACGGCACTGCATGTGTACTGATTAGGTATCCCAAAACACGTAGCGTTAGCTCAAGCATAATGCTATGTTGAAGCAACTGCTCTGTTTGCAGGATATAAGGCAATGTTCCTTCTTTGTGCTGTGTAGGTTTACTGTTGTCTTTTTCCTTTTTTATTTTTAGGACTGCCTTGTACCACAAGAAGAGAGTTGGGATATTTTTTATTTTTTCCATACTAATCGTTTTCAGATTTCAATTTAAGTACTAATATAGTAGTGGTTTCAGGCTGAAATTTAGTGAGACTAGAGATTAAAGATTTTGAAAGCTAAAATTTCAATTTTGAAATTCTGAAATGTTAATCTTTAAAATTTAAATCACAACTTTTTGTTCTTCACTAAAATATTAAATAATTGAAATTAAGACAAAGTATTGTTTTGGATTTACTTCTATCAGACATTTTCTTTTTCTTATGTCACTTAAAAATTTAATTCATGCTCTTCTCCCACTTTTAAACATTAGCTGCTCAGATCCCACCAACTTTTTCATTTGAATTCTATGTTGAAAAAGTAGTTTCCATCCACCTTGAAACATAATTGTCTATATTTGGAGGTGTTTAGAATTGAGAATTAGTGAACAAGTGGATAAAGCATGGTGCATCAGCTGGTCAGCGGTAGATCTTTGCAGGTTTTTCAAGCGTGTTCAGAAAGGGCTTTTGGGAATATTTTGTAGGAGAGGAGGGAATGTCAGTAGTGACTTAGTAGAGGGTGCCAAGTAGACAACTGCCAAGTTGTCTATAACTCAAATCTCAGGAACTCCTTTGCTAGATGCTGCTTAGTTTGAATTACTTGACCTGGCAGGGAGATTAGATCAGGGGATCCTCCTGTGAACGCACCCAGTCTGTCCAGCTCGTGTGGGGTATGGTTCCTTTCAGCTCACCTAGGTTAACTTGTCAGAAGGATGTACCTTAGTTTAATGGAGAGGTGAAGGCACTCTCTCAGAGCACAAACGTCTTGGGTAGATAATTGACTCTCTATGAAATGGCAACTGACATATGAATACAAGAAAATAAATGCCCATATTGATAAGAATAGTAGTGTGGCTCTTGATTATGTTTGGATTAAGGACACTATTATCACTAAAACAAAACTATTTGTTCATCTGAAATATCTTCAGTTGCACGTTGTTGAACAAATAAAGTTGTGGAGCTTGGCTGACTGATAGCAATTTGATTTTTGTGCAAGGTTAATGAGAATGCAGAATGACAGAAGGGATTCTACTATTCTAAGGTAAAAAATAGGGATTATGTACTCCTGGGTGTAGTATTTTATTCTTGCACCCAAATTTATTAAGGTACTAAGTGACTTGAAAATGTTAGGTTACTGGTAGTAGTAAATAGTAAATCTAGAAGAGGTAAATGTTGATTCAGTTTAAATTAAATTTTAAGTTAAGAATAGGTCTAAATCTCTTCATTTGAGAAGGGTAAAATTGGGTAAAATAAGGGAAATATTGTCAAGATAAGCGTGATTAAGAAGTTCAAGGAGGTGCTTAGTAACTCTATCCCAGAGAAGATTCTGTAACTTTTAGGGATATCCATCAGTCAAAGAAGTGAAATTTAGGAAGTTGCTGAAGAACTGATCAATGAAGAAAACTACCTATCTCTACCATTCAGTGACAGAAACACTTAAAGTAAGAATTGTCAAAAGTAAAATCAATAATTGTAGAGAATCTTGTTAAGAGAAAAAGAATAGAGGAAAAATGGTAATAGTTACAAAAAGAATCTTTAAATAGAACATAAAAATAGTTATTATAATTCATAAAAATAAATGGCCTCCATTTTCAATATGGTGATGGACAAGGGGTCAACATTGGTATGTATAATGCAAAGCTGTATATGAGAATTATCAGAACCATGAAAAACACATTTCCTCAAAATCTTCACTGAAGGTGACTACTACTTATGTTTTGCTTTTAGCTTTCTACTCAGGACAGAGAATGAAACTTTCTTTTTCTCCAGACTGTATAGCTTGCATAAAGCATATGTAGTCATTTTCTATTGTCCATCAGAAAGTCTGTACAGAATTCTCTTTCTATTGTTACTTTATTTCAAGCCAGACTTCATTTCTCTGTTCATTCCTCTGCTTTAGCAAGATTTCCAAAATCTTTAGCTACACAGAAGGCTTTTTCAGGACAAATGTGTTCTGCTAAAATTAGAGACTGAAGTTGTCACTTGGTTGGGTATTTTTTTTTTTTTTTTTTCTTTTTTTTTTTTTTTTTTTTTTTTTTTTTTTTTTTTTTCTTTTTTTTTTCTTTTTTTTTTTTTTTTTTTTTGGTACTTCAACAGTTTTCATATCTGACTAGTTCAAAAAAGTCTGAAAGCTTGCTGGGCTTATGGAGACCATGTTTTAGCATCTCTTGAAAAATGAATTCCATTTAAGGAAAGTACCTGATAAGTTTTTTCTTCTTTTCTTTTCCCCCCATATTGCAAGTGACAGAACAGTTCATAGAAGCTACAATTACAAAATGCTAACAATTCATGAAATTGCTTAAGCATCAACTGTAATTAAAACTTAAGTTAAAATTGTAAAACCAGAACATATTCAATTGAACAGAGATTACATTAAGGTGGAAAAAACAACCAACCAACCAACCAAACTTTAACAGAAGAAAAGTCCTCAAGAGTTTTTTGATTTTTTTTTTGTTTGTTTGTTTTTGAGGGGGGAGGTTGATTCCCATAAATGTTCTAAGCATTATAACTAACCAGCCTACATTAAAGTATCCATAGTTCTATGTCAGGAGCTGCTGTATTTATTTTGCCTACATATACGTCTCTCTCTGTATGTGTATGTGTGTATATCTGTGTATATATTTACATATATATGTGTGTATACACACACATATACATATACGTATGCACATATGTGTGTATATGTATGTACTTCGTCCTAAAAAAGAAATATTCCTGAAATGATGCAAAGAATTATTGTTACTTTAACCGTTTAGTATGAATGTGGTCCTGCTATGGTAGCAATTCAGTTACTATAATGCAAAATGTCATGTCACTGCTGTCTTATTCTGAATATTGATAAGGAGGATCATCTTTTGCAATATTGATTCTGACTCACCAAAGAAATCCTCCAGACTTTATGATCCTGTTAGAATTTCTCAGTTCTGTATTACAGGAAAATTACTATTATCACTCTTTAGCTCATGAAACACATTATCCTTCTCCAAATACTGAAAGAACACACTTGTGCTGTTCTTAAGAATTTAAACTGGATTGCTTGATTATGAGTGAGGAATTTTAGTATGTTGCCATGAAGAAAACAAAACCTGAATAATACATTTAAAATTTGGAAACACAGCTTTTCCCTTATTTGTAGGAAGAACATCTTCTGGGGCAGCAGAGAAGACTCCATGTAATGAAAAACCTTCCTCTATTTGGAAAGGAACTGAATTCATCTAGATCATAAGAAAAGCTGAACTGGATCAGACAAAGGTTCATCTAGCACCATTAGCTAAGCTGGTAAGAGCAGAATTGCAGTGCTTTGCTGACTGTCATGCTTGAACTCCATTTTTTCACTACTTACATTCTAACACTTCGATTCCTTTTGCTTCTTAAATTGACTCCAAAATGAGATAAGTCTGCAAGGGGTATTTCCAGTCTTCATTGAAACTGATTTTCTTCCTGTAGACATCACTTTGGTTAGCAGACTGATTCTTTATAACTGACTGAGTGAACAGACAGATTGAGAGGCTGTAAGAAATAATAATCTCCAGTTGTTATTAATTTGTTCACTTCTGTTTTGCTTTCATTAGTTGCCTCTCCCTGTGTTTGCAAATAATAGATAAGGAGCTTAATAGAAATGTGCATATATTAAATGCTAATGTTATCCTCTTGAGATTATTCGCTCTTCTTTCTAGGAGACAACAGAGTGTGTGTTTGAGTAATTTCATTTTAGTGCTTTAGACAAAGCTGTTCATTGGGAAAAAAATCTATAACTCCTTAAATATATCCATATTTAATTTATAATTTTTAAAATTAAAAGCCTATAATGAAATCTACAGGTTTGTACTTTTAGAACATTTATGCTGTCTTATACTTACAGAATTTCAGATGAAAATATTCTTTACAGTAGTATATTTACATATTTGTGAATTGAGAAATGTTTCATGAAACAATGTAAATTAAACCTCTACCCTGAGAAACTTTGCAAACTAAGATTTGGCTAAGCTGGTTTACAACTTTTATTGACGTGTTGCACTCAATTGCTTGAATTTGTTGGAAAAAAGAAATGCATTAATAAAACCAAGAATTTACTGTTAAGATTTTAATTAGATTAACAAGCTAATTAAATAATTATCTTTATTCCAGTTGCAATGATGTTGATGCTCCAGATTATATACAATTAAGATTATTATACYCATATTTACTGTTATCTACCCCTTCTAAGGGGTAGGTATGGTCACCTGTTCATTGCCCCTCTAAGGTCATTGGCATCAGGTGGAGGAATTTGGGAAGGGCGGTGTGTTGTCATCATCCTGAGGTTGCTGTCAGAGGGCTTGATGCTGATGGTCCTTCCCTCCTCACTGTAAGGTCTGCTTTAGGTCATCTTTATATATTTGTTGCCACAGACTACACCTTGTGCTTTCTTCACCGGTTTGCAGTTCCATTTTTCACCCAAATTTACTATACTTGGCGTGTTTTATGTTTGCTCATTACTTGTTTTCCATAAAACTTGTTTCACCCAGCTTCTAAGTTTGCAATTCTCTGAGCAGTATTTGACCATAGGAGAATTGTTTGTAGCCCTTGTCCTCCTGCATCAATCCGTGCCTAAACTTTTTAGGCTTCTGCCATCACCTTATGTCTGTACTCCACTACACTTTTAATTAATTTATTAATTACAGATACACACTGTATCTACAGCTGTAGATAGTTAAACAAAAGCTAAAACAAGCTAAAGATAAAATAACATTGGATAGATGCTCTTACTAACTAAAGCAAATCTCTAGGCAGGTGAGATCAATCCAGCTAAAGCCTGACACATTGAGGTGTATGTTAGTGCCAAGCCTGTGGTCTGTTACAAGCAATGACAAGACCATGTTTACTGGACCATAACGCTTTGAATGGTCACATAATTTATATACATATCTACATGTTTTCCCATGTGCGTTTTTTTGTCTTATGTTATTATTCATATAAAGTTACATTTAAGCAAATATTTATCCATTATTCTTTGTTGATGTAGTTTTTAATGCTTTTTCTCCTCTGGGAGACAGTTCTATTGTGCTACAAAAGGAACCTTGCAGATCTGTCTCTACAAAGGAAGTAACTCATGAAACAGTAAGTAAGTGTTTCTCAAACGATGTATGCTAAATGGTGTGTTCACCTAATTTAGAAATATTTTTGCAAAGGGATATCATGCTTATCTGAACAAAATCTGCATCTGGATTTGTAAAATTATCAAACCAGAAATGCAGATTTAATGAAATAATAACGGTTTTATATTCATATAGTTCCTTAATCTGCAGATTCCAAAGGCATTAGAATATTGCAAATTTTATGCTTATAGTTTCTGTACAAAAATGAGGATAGCAAATGGGAAGTTTGTGTAGATTTCTCAAATAAATGAATCTTGTGACAAGGAACAGCATTGGGCATGCACCGTGGTCAGTCTCTGTTACTATTTTATTTAACAATAACCTGAAGGTTGTGAGAATCCGAAGTATTCTTGAGTTGATGATCATCTACAACAAAAAACTTGGGTGTATATTTCTTGCTTTTTTTCCTACCAGACTAATATATCAATTTATGTGACAGTATGAGTAAATCTCTCTATTGCTCCACATTACTGATAAAAGATGCCAGAGAATTTGTTAAATCTCGATTCTTTCAGTAATTCTGCAGCTGCTTTAGTTTGAAATGTCATGTGCAATCAACAAAGCATATATTTATCTGTGAACTCAAGTTTCACCTAATTACCTACCAGCCCATTTTGAATAGTAAAAAGGAAGCTATTTCTATGCTTGAAAAGAATTGATTTATGCTTTCAATTAACAATAATTATTTCAAACCAGCTATGATTCTGCAGGCTCTATGTGTGTGTGTGCAAGCGTGCATCTGTGTGTCTAGTACAAATGAACAGATCTTTAAATGTTGCACTTTGGCAGTTTGAAATATTCTTTTTACAGCTACAAGAATAATCTGTTCTAGTAAGTAGAATAACACTGAGGTTTACAGTGTGCAGAGTTTTTCTTGCATAAATGCTAATAACATATAAAGAAGTCAGTTCAGGGAGAATTTATTAAAGTGTAGCAAAATTTTTACTAAAAACAAATAAAATTGTCATCGCAAATGCCTGTGGCTCCAGCAGTGTTTTATAAGATAAAGTATCTGTAAAGTTATTGAAAATATTAGTGATTTAGCACACATTACAAAAACTTTTCTCTTATTTCTCTAAATCTCTTATATTCCCTGAGTTCTGGGGTTTTTTTTTTTTGCTCTTGTCTGTTTCTACAGAAAACCTATTATGACACAAATGTAGATTTTCTTACAGTAAGAACCTGTCAAATGCAAATAATGTTATGCTCTGTTTTGCTGTATATAACATAGAAGTCATTGCTTCACCACACTATAGACTTTATTTCTGACCTTCCAGGAGGTTTCCAGTGTTTCCTAGAAATCCAGTATAATTGAGGTCCTGATGACAACAGTTGTGTTTTTTTCAGTTGGTGGGGTTTGGAGCAGGGATGGGTGTTGGTTGTGGTTGGTTTTTTTTTTTAATCCTCCTTTTCTGTTTTGTTTGGGGTTTTATTTATTCTTAAAAAGGTTAGGGTTGTTGGAAAAAGTTAAAATTGGTTTGCAGCATATCAAGACATGTGATATTAAAAACTTTGAATTTTTTTTAGTATCTTTTAAGAAAGATCAAAATGAAAGAGACAAAAATAGCATTCTTCCCATTTCTCATTATACTAAATGGATGTATAGGACTGCAATTACTTCTCAAGTAGATTTATTTTAAATGACACTAATGACTTTGTACTTGTAACTCATATATTTAGAATAACTCCTGTTATTCTCTGTGAAGTGCTTTTCTTTCTTTTTGTCCTGGTCTTGCCCCACAATTATTTAGTTGATTTTCATTCCTCAGAGGATGGCAATTCTCTATGTCATCAGATCTCCTATGCTGCAGGTACCAAAGAAAGGAAAACTTCAGAGTTTCTTTTTTTCAGTGTTTGGCCTGTCAGAATTTAAATATAAGTAAATAGCTAAACAGAAGCCCACTTCATTATAATGTCTATTATAATACACAATGCAAGCTACATGTATTGACGTTCATATTGTGTAGGCCTTCATAGTTGAATAGCATTATTCAACTGAAATAGCAGTAGTTTAATAACAATCTGACCTAGATGATGGCAAATGACTCTGGCCTATAATGCACTTTAAGTTTAAATTTGAATCCGCGACACCATTTAGTGAAAGAATTTATAAGGAAGTCTACAAAAATAAAGCTATTCCTGTCACCCAGAAAAAACAGTCTAATGGGTATCTATAGCGTAGCAACTACTGAAACCTATGTCAACGTACTGTTGTAGTGCTGATGTCCTACTGTCACCATCATATCAAGTTAGGATGTAGAAGCTCACACCAATTGTTTTAATAATTTGGTTTGTACATTACTTTTCTGCTAAAAAATAATATTGTTTTAATGACTTATGCATTGTCTGTCTTCAGCCTAATAAGGCTGAAAGACAGTGTGGATCAGATTAGTGTTTTCCATCACGTGAGTGGATATTAAAATTGCTGGTGCCTTGAAAACGTTATGCAATAACTCATGATATAAACATACTGTTTGTTGCTGAGGTTTTGGACTGAAGGACTTGATTTTGTAATGTTACCATGACAGATAAGTTTTTACCCTGACATCTATCAGTAAGGCTAAAAGCTTGTAGAATTATATAGCAAAAAATAATTTTCATTTTTAAAAGGACACATTTCTGCAGCAGAAATATTAAATTTAATGGAATTTTGTAAAAACTGTGGGACAATGTCCTTTCCTCCACATAGAAATAGATTTTTAGAATAGATAAAGTAGGTCCACCCAGATTCTGTCCTGATTAATTTCAAGAGCTTTTTATAAAAACCAGTGGTTAAACAGAAATCCAGTTTTCTCAAGACTTACTTTCATAAATCAGAACTGTCTAAGATTTTTCTATTCATAGTGAATTCTTGAGAGGAATTCTGTTTCCATGTGACTCTTCATGGCTTCCAAAGCAGATTGGATTGACCAATCTATTTATCTCAATTCAGTCTTGTTTCTTTATTAACATCCTTGGAGATATTGTGTAGAAGGGTATTTGTAGATAAGACCATGCAAGCATGTTTGGAAATGATGCTACCATCAGCTGAATATTTTGGCTGGTGCCAAAATGAATTGAAATGTTTCATTTTTTTTCCTATGTCTGTCTTCAACCTTTTTGCACCAGCTTTTGTGAATTACATTTATTGGCCATTTACGAGCAGTGAACTTTTTTGAGTGACAACACTGAGACTATAGTACTTGATATTTTTGTTTAGAATCTGCATTTCTGGTTTTTTCCTATCTCTAATTAAAGGACAAGACCAGCCTACTCATTACCGCCAAAACCTGACTATATGTTTGTATGGAAGATGAGTAGAGAATATGAAAAAAATCAGTGCCATCCTGTTCTTTTTTGAAAGACAGAGAGAAAAGCATCCTTCATCTGTAGAAAACAGAAATGTATGATACATGTCTATTCCTTGGCTCGGTTTACAAATCGGGATTTATTTTTCCATAAGAAATACTGAAGTATGTAACATATCTCTATCAGCAAGCTGGCAGCATTACAGGGAAAAATGGAGCAGGATCTACTCATGTATCTAGTCTGATAGAGTAGTTTAGCAGACAGAGTACCTAATTCAATAGCCGGGGGAATGGTTTAAGCAGTGTTAAACCTCTTTCCCTGCTATGCTGTCTGAAAAGATATTGTTACTTCTGTGTGGTCTCATGCTTTGAAGAGAAGGATCAGAAGGTGAACTAGGGAATCCTGTAACTGACACTCTGATCCTCTTCTTCCCTCTAGCATTATTAGAGTGAAATGGAGAGAAAGGACACCAGAAACTGTTCTACAGTAGTTTTTTGAATACCTGAAGGACTGAGACAGTCACTCTCCTTTTTTGCTAGTCATAATGTTTTATCTGCATCATCTTAAGATACTTTTCTTCCATCAGTACAAGAAAGTTTAATTATGGTGGAAAATGAAAAACAGCAATAAATTGCAGTTGCATGCAAAAAGCCTCAAAATTACCTCAGAAATGAGGTGTGCACTTCCTCTACTAAGTTTCGAAGCTTTGATTGAACTTTGTAGACACATCAGTTAAAAAGGCGAAAGAATAATTGTGATATCTGTCATGATCTAGAAAATTTTCTTCAGAAATACTATGTAAGCTTTGTTTAAACAAATGCCCTACTGATGGAAAGTCTGCAGACTGTTGATAAGATACGGCTCCATTAAAAGCTTATGGTTTTCTTCTAGTTCAACTCTAAATAGATTCTATTTTCAGACAGAAAAAAGGAAACTTTCCATGCTGTTGCTAGCTTAGGGATTGCGACTGACTAAACTCCATGGGTGGAATGTGACTGCCCAATAAATCCCTAAAATGGAAGAAGGCTCAAGGGAGGTGGGCAAGGGCAACATACCTGTGAAGCTCAGGAAATAATATAGGGTGTAACTGAGCACGGCTGTTGCAACGAAGCTGACTTTATCTCATAGAATCATAGAATCATAGAATCATTAAGGTTGGAAAAGACCTCTAAGATCATCGAGTCCAACCATCAACCCAGTACCCATGCCCACTAAACCATGTCCCGAAGCACCTCATCCACACGTTTTTTGAACACCTCCAGGGATGGTGACTCCACCACTTCCCTGGGCAGCCTCTTCCAATGCCTGACTACCCTTTCAGTGAAGAAGAAATTTTTCCTAATATCCAATCTAAACCTCCCCTGGCGCAACTTCAGGCCATTTCCTCTCGTCCTATCACTTGTTACTTGGGAGAAGAGACCAACACCCGCCTCTCTACAGCCTCCTTTCAGGTAGTTGTAGAGAGCGATAAGGTCTCCCCTCAGCCTCCTCTTCTCCAGGCTAAACAACCCCAGCTCCTTCAGCYRCTCCTCATCAGACCTGTTCTCCAGACCCTTCACCACCCTCGTCGCCCTTCTCTGGACACGCTCCAGCACCTCAATGTCCTTCTCGTAGTGAGGGGCCCAAAACTGAACACAGTATTCCAGGTGCGGCCTCACCAGTGCCGAGTACAGGGGCGCGATCACCTCCCTACTCCTGCTGGCCACACTATTTCTGATACAGGCCAGGATGCCGTTGGCCTTCTTGGCCACCTGGGCACACTGCCGGCTCATGTTCAGCCGGCTGTCGACCAACACCCCCATGTCCTTTTCCGCCGGGCAGCTTTCCAGCCACTCTTCCCCAAGCCTGTAGCGTTGCCCAGGGTTGTCGTGACCGAAGTGCAGGACCCGGCACTTGGCCTTGTTGAATCTCATGCAATTGGCCTCGGCCCATTGATCCAGCCTGTCCAGATCCCTCTGCAGAGCCTTCCTATCCTCAGACAAATCAACACTGCCGCCCAACTTGGCGTCATCCGCGAACTTACTGAGGGTGCACTCGATCCCCTCATCCAGATCATTGATAAGGATATTAAACAAGACCGGCCCCAAAACTGAGCCCTGGGGAACATCGCTCGTGACCGGCCGCCAACCRGATTTGACTCCATTCACCACAATGGAGTTTCAATACATCTCAATACAAAGGGGACCAGAAAGTGGCCAGACCAGCATGGGGGGGATGAACACATGGCTAGACAACTAGCAAAAGGAATCTCGTGTAGCATCAACTATCTTCAGATAGGTAAATCTGATATTAAACATTACACCCCCCATGCATGGAATATCTAAAAGAACCTGGTCAGAGAGTAGTGGACTTGGACAGGGATTTTTTACCGTCAGGTTTTGCGTTTCCTCTGTAGAAATGTGACGATTAAGTACCACCTTTACTCAAATATGTCATAGTCAAGTTCAACGAGTGGAGTGTCTTGAGTACTTTCCTCAATGTATAATTGTGACACTGAGGTAGTTTACTCTTCATACTCATGCATCTATGTAGTGGTTTAACCTGGCAGGCAGCCAAACGCCACACAGCCGCTTGCTCACTCTCCCCCCACCCCCCGCAGCGGGACGGGGAGAGAATTGAAAAAAAAATTCATGGATTGAGATAAAGACAGTTTAATAGAACAGCAAAGAAAGGAATAATAATAATAACAATGGTAATAATATATTAATGATAGAATATATGAAATGAGTGATGCACAATGCAATTGCTCACCAGCCGCCGAGACAATAGCCAAAGCAATCACTCCTTCCGGGACCCCTTCTCCCCTCATTCATATACTGGGCATGACGTCACATGGTATGGAATACCCCGTTGGTCAGCTGGGCTGGCTGTCCCGGCTCTGCTCCCTCCCAGCCTCTTGTGCGCTTGGTAGAGCATGGGACGATGAGAAGTCCTTGAGAAGTAGATTACGTAGCAACAACTAAAAACATCAGTGTGTTATCAACATTCTTCTTATACTAAATCCAAAACATAGCACTAGGAAGAAATTTAACTCTATCCTAGCCAAAACCAGGACAATCTAATTACTTAGTGTTTCTTAATGGCATGAAAGAATATGCTTGTTTTATTACCATGTCAGCAGGTGAATAGCAGGTTGTCATGTAGTCATCCCTTTATTCAGTTAAACATTGTGCTTGTTTCTTGATAGTCTAAAAATAATCATCTTCAAAGCAAGAAAATAAATTTCTTATACAACAAACCAAGCATCTAATTAGGTAGAAAATACCATTTATGAGTTTTAACTGCTCTTACTTAGAGCCTTTTAATAGATATTAGAACATATTTTGTTTACCTGGTATTTGAAAGTACTGCTTCCTTTGTGCTGTTAAGCAGTAATATTATTGATATGCTTTCTCTCCTGCTTTTTAAGTTTATTAATACTGATATCCTGTATGCCATCTATCAGTTTTTAAATGTGATATCTACTACAGTTGTCATTCTTAAAGAATATTCATATGTCCATTCTAATGTTTTTCTGGGGACAAACAATACTGTTTAGGAAATGATAGCTTCTTCATATTACACAATGAGCTGTTTGAATGAATTCTGGTTTCAAGACTAAGTAGAAAGTACTAGTATTTGCCACAAGTTAGTTCTGTGTTTTTTTAAAAGTAGATTACTTAAACCCTTCATTCTTCCAAGAGACCAGGAGATATGAACGTAATCCATTGTGAAATACTGGCTAAAAGCGCAATGTTAATTGGTCTTATGAGGCAATCAAAATATTTACTACCGCAATGAAATCACATTTTCATAATTTTTCACTTTAATGCCTCTCTCTGTAAATAGTTGATCTTCCTATCATTTTTTTATTTCAGGTTAATGAAAATGTATGAAAGGAAAGCATTTTACATTTCTATCAAACATTGAATAACCCATTCCTTTGGCAAATGTTTGCCTGTCTTTCCACTTCAGAGTAGATAGTGGAAAGAGGGCAGTGGGACTTCCATTTTATGAATGAAAGTCTAGGGGAATTACCAACAACAACAACACAAGACAATCTGTGACCAGTTTGATTCTGAACTGAAAAGCAGTTTCCTTGTAGTATGAATGTAAATGTGTACTATTGATTTCTGCGTGAAAAAAAAGATTGTGACTTGATCAAAAATGTGTTTTACCACTTAGGAACTTTCTTCTCTTTCCTGGACAGTTTCAAATCTTTGTGGAGCCTGGAACTGAAGCAGGTTTTGTTAAAATCTGTTGCTGTGTATGTTCCCCTCTTCTCATAGTCTTCTAATGTTTGCTAATGTAATGTTAAAGACTTGTTACTTTTATAAGCTGGTAATTAATCATGACCTTCAAAGACAAAATTAATGTAGTTGACAGGTGTATTGTCTGTAAAGATGGTGATAAAGAAAGTCTCTGCCATCCTCAGGGAAAGAGAGAATCAGGGAACAGAAGAGCTCAGTTCTCAGCCTGAAAGAGGAGATTTGGGAATTCTTTTGTTTTTCTTAGTAAGACTGAGTTCCGGAAAGGACTGTTGATGGGACAGGAAGGAAGGAAGGGTTGCAGGACATTCATCTTAAGGGTGGAATTCTGTGGGAATTGGCAACAAGAGTCAAAAAGAAGAGTTGTAGAATCCTGACCCAAAGGAACAGTCCAAAGAGCTTTACATGAAATAGGCTCGTGGTCCTTTTTATAAGCCGAAACAGCTAGAAGATACACAAATCTGAGATTTCTATGAATTTTAATAACCTTTTGAAAATGCTACTGTAGAGTGTTTGTGGGCATACAAGTAATTTCACATTCAAGATCACTTTAAAATCATCTAAATACCTGCCCAAGAAAATGTGTGTTGTTCCTGACAGGGAGTAATATTTGTTTCCTTTTTTGATGGGTGACTCTGAAAACTGTCTCAAAATTCAGATGTTGATTTAGTGTTGAGTCATTATTTGTGTGAAAGATTAACAGTGCACTGAAGAGTTGTGCAAGCTCTTGTTTTTATAAAAAGCCTTGTCTCAGCAGAAAACAAATTGGAACCTTAGCGCTCTGAATTCTCCAGTCCTTATGATAAATGTTCAAAATGTATTGACTGTGAATGTATAAATGCTAAGGATTGAATTTAGGGAAAATACTAACTGGATTCCAAAATGAGTGCAGATGTAGGTAGCAGAAATGGTATTTTTATACACAGACATGGACACATTACGTGCATTTGCACTTTTCCCCCATAATATTTCTGATAACCTAAACAAGCCTGGGTGATCTTGAAAGACCAGTATGTAGATGCTGAGGATGTTGTAGTCCCTACCAGTATTGATTTTTTGACTATAATATTTTTCTCTTCTCTGTGTAGAGGATATCTAAGTAGGAATGCTGAGGAAAGAAGATGCAGAGGGAGAGCAAGAGCAATTTACATTGAGCTGGTCCCGTCTGCCCCATGGGTGGCAATTGATTGAATTTTGTTCTCAAAGTGCAAATGTAATTTTGTTAAATATGACTTATTCTCATACACAGAAGAAAATCCTTTTAAATTTTTTGGTACTTTTTTGAAATATCACCATGAAAAAATACCATAAAAATCTTCACATATCTTTAGGCAAACACTACTGGATCTAGGTTGTAGGATAGTTGGTTAATTAGCGCTCTTCCCATTGTTTTTTTGGCTTACTTAACTGTATTTAGCAAAACCTCTGTGTCCTGATGTCTCAGTTGCTCATCTGTCTATTAAAATTAAACAAAGCAGGAGAGAATTTCAATGGTACTAGATCTTTTTCTGTAAAGTTTTTAAAGAGGTTCAAATTCAAACCCCTCAATCCATCCAAAGGTTGTCTATGTTACATTGTCTGAATTGAATTTGCTCTCATTCTCTTTTAATAACAAGTCTGAACTGTAAACTCAAATTCTTTTCAAAGATAAACCATGATGGTTAACAATAAACTTCTTTTTACACAAATTTCTTATTTAGTTACACTAGTGCAATGGTTAAGGCATTAGGACATTGTGCTACTTTTGTATTTTCACTTTCTGTTAAATGACATGTGGCAGGGTTCACAACTGATGGAAACTTATCAAACAATTTTTTTTTTTGATCATGCACAACACGGGAAAAACAAACCTACAGTTAATTCAATTTATCTGTGTTGGTTCTACACTGACAGCAGGAGAGGAAAACAGTAAACTTTTACATTCATCACTGTGAGAGTCTGAAAGAGTTAATGTGAAGTTGATGCTTCAAACATTGTGGTAAACGGGTTCTGCATAGCAGCGATAAGGTGCAAATGAGAAGTCAGATAACACAGGACACGCAGGGCGTGCCGGAGGGTGCGCAGCTCCCTGTTCTGCCCAAGCCGGACATCTCACCACACATGGCAAAAGTTTATACAGAGTTTGTCTGACGAAGGGGCTCACGACCACCTGAAGACCACTGAGAGACTCCTCGCAATCACCCCCCGCCACAACAGTTCCTGTGAGAAAAGTTCTAGAAAATACGTGGCTGACGCAACCAAGAGGTAGGGAATAAGACTATAAAAAGACACCAACCCAAGGAGCTGATGTGTGCACCCGCCACCGGAGGATTGCCGCGTTCATCATCATCGTCATCATCGTCATCACGGGATTCATCATCATCGTCATCACGGGATCCAAGGGTGGTGATATCTCTCTGTCTCTTTTTTTCCTCCCTCTCTCTGTTCTCTTTTCCTCTCTTTCCTCTTCTTCTTCTAAATGTTTCAATAGAATCCACATTGCCTACCGCTATGCTTTCTAAGTTCGGGTTGTTTATTGTTAAGCTTACCAAGTTCAGATTGCTTCTGCCTTAGATAAAATGTTTAACCTATTGTTTGGTGTTGTTTCACCTTAATTTAGCCCGAGGGAATTTCAAAACCTTTATGACCCCCTGGTCTGATCAGTCCGGGTCATGACAGTCACAAAGCTCGGTATATGTAACTGAATACATAGACTGAGCATTTCCAAAAAGGAAGGTGTCCCTACTTCTGCAAAGTGACACTTTCCACAAGTGCTGCATTTTGCAGTTCTTGACTCTTTATGCACAGAATGAAGAGTACTGGGCGATTTTATGAAGGTATTACATCTGAAGATACAGACTGTGGATTCTCTGTGCATTATGAATAGCAGTGCCTTAAAATGTCCCATGTGTTTTGAGAATACACATATTTGTTTGTAGTTCAGATGAACTAATACAGTGTAATGTATCTGTTGACAATCTCATTTACATCAGTTGTAAAGCATATCTGCAAAGGACATCGCATAATAAGCATATTGAGCAGTGTGCTTGGTATCTGAAATTGCTCCTGAGAGATCATCAGTTAGAAAAACAGGTATTTTACACCTGGAGTGTTCTGCACTCTAAATAATCTGCCTGTTTAGTGTTTTTAATGTGGACTATGACCTGTAAACACTTATACTGCCTATCTCTAGGGGTGCTGGGTGGTCCTGTTCTTCCTTGGAGTGCCCCCGAGCTCTGGAACCGGCTCTGTTTCTTGGTCTGAAATACAGGAATGTGTGAATTTGTTGGATAAACAGATGTCTTCAACAAGTTGAGGGGATGTTCTGGGGCGTGTCTGATGGTTTCCTGTATGTTTCTCTATGTTTCATGCAGAATCATAGAAAATAGTCTCTGAAAATAGTATACTGGCTTTTACTCCTTTTGAAAACTTTAGAACTTCTGAACCTTTTTTCCCCCTGCTAACTATACAAAACAATCAATATTGTTATTATTGCCTAATGAATATTTTTTGACCATGTGGGTGAAACTAGAATGAGGATGTGGGAGATCTGGACTTTTAACCATCTCCCTTTGCTTATACAATATTCCAAAATAATGCACTAGTTCTGCTACTAGACATGCTGTCGTGGTTTTGGAGCATAAGGGATTATGTAAAAATCTTCAAGTTCAGCTCTGTATTTTGGTGTAGGCTGGACTAAAAATCTGTTGCACTTCTTTCTAATTCTAATAGTTTGTTAACTAATGGTTCAAACACTGCATTTCTGTATTATGTTTTATAATATTGAGAATGGCTCTTAAGGGGCCAATGAATCAATATCAACATTTAAATATTAAGAAGTCATTCAACAGGAAAAAAATACATTTAATGTAATCTCTAGAGGAGCTTTAATTCTGTAAGTACTAGTTATTGTCTAATGCAACAATAAATATACCTAGTTGCAGAGGTAAAAGAAACTTTGATTCCAGTATGTAGTGTACTGCACTGCAAAATGAGCTAGAATGTACTCCACAAAGTGAAGTAAATGCAATTGTATTAACGTAGTAGGTGTTAAACACTTTAAGAAATATAAATACTGCAAGGAGATGCCCAGAGAAAAGTTCTAGGAGCATTTGAAGTTCTATGGAAAACTGAACCTGAAGAGAGTTTATAGTCTCAATTCTAAAAATATATTTTACCATGGTAACATGGATTACACAAAGCACTGAAACATCTAAATATGTTCTAAATGTAATTTGCTTTGAGGAATACTACCATCTTAGCTTATATTTCATATTTGTTGCTACCTCATCTCTCATTTCCACTCTGTATCTCAGAAGTGTGAAATCTCACAAATGAGTTTGGGTTTAAACGTCACTTTTCATTGAAGAATGAAACCCATAACATTCAAATTTTTCTGTATCATTTGCTCTGGAGTTCTAATCTGAGATCTTAATTCACATCTGTCTTTGTAATTGATAGGTCAATGAAAAGAACTTCAAACTCTTCAGAAGTGTTGTTTCTTATAATAAATGTATTATTTGATACAGCCTGTAGTGGTTCAAACACTACATTTTCCCTCTACTCTGCACTAAATTCTTAGAAGTTGCAAAGATTCCATGATCTGTGTTTTTAGATTTTTTTTCTTTTTTTTTTAGTCTAAACTGTAATGGTTAAATAAATAGAATAATTTGAACTATTTCTCCAAGATGCTAAAATACTCATCTTTTCATTCAGGACAGAGCCAAGCCCTTGAAACAATCGCTGAAATAAAAATGCAGACATTTCCATTGTAACATTCAATAATAACTAAGGAAGCTTGTTCTTGGCCATCACTGCATGTTGCTCATTAACTCTGCTGACTGTGGTAATGTAAGAATAAGAGCTTGACACAAGGACTGGGCTCAGCTCCTGATTCTTTAACTATTGTTTGAGGCTATGCAATTTTATGGAATTCTCTTATTTCTTAGTGATGCAGTATATTTTAAAAAAGTCCCCTCCTGAATGTCTGGTGTCTGCACATCACCCACCATAGCCTGCACACACTTAACATCCTGGGGCACTTGCACATATTTTGAACCAAAGCTTGCATTTTAATTTTTTTTTTTTTGTATTCTTCTAATAATAATAAAAAAGAGTCTGATGAGTATAGTTGTCAAACTGAGCCTGCAAAAGGAAATTGTATGTCAGATACTGATTTTACTCACGCTGACTCTTTGAAAGATCATTAAAAAAAGTAATTTAAAGGGTCAGAATCAAACCCGTAAAATGTAGTCAGAAATTAAGACTCTTCTGTTCACCTCAATATAGGCATCATTAACTAAGGGATTATTGCTAAATGTTGATGATGAAAAATCCGGCTGTGTGAATGCTGATATGTATGCCAGATTTCAGACGGTGCACTGTTTCTTTTAACCCGAATCTCTCAGCATTTTTATTTAAGCTTCCTGCATTTGACCACTCTGAGAGGTTGAGATGCTCTGCCAGAGAACCTGCCTAGTCATTTGGGGAAATTGAGCCAGATCTGAGAAGGGACATGACAGAGATACAAGCACACAGGGTACAGGGTTGGTGAAGTGCTACTTTCTGACTGAAAAGACAGCGCAGCTAACTGCAGGCACACAGTGCAAGGGAACAAAAAGGTAAAGAATGTTGTAATACTGTTGGGTTTGAAAGTCAGAAGAGAAAATTAATTTCTGTGGCTAAGAATTGGATTAGGACTTGATTAGGTCCTGGATTTCAGAAAGTAAGATTCCTTTGCTTCCTGTTTCTGCCTTCCTAAAACAAATGTCTGATTGGGAGAGACAGGGGAATGTAAGAATTATCCACACAGGTATCAAAAGCCAGGTGTTTTCCTAAAATATGAACTTTTCCTGTAATTCAAGAGGGAAATGTTCTAAGAGGCTGTAATGAGATATAAAATTAAACAAAACTAAATACACATGAAAACCGTTTGTTTAAAAGTCTGTTTTTCTAGTTTTGTTGAACATATTCTTGAACTGAAATAGGATGTTGTTTTGGTTGTCATGGGTTCTCGAGGGAGTCAGCCTGACAACTGAAGTAAAACCGGGGAAGTTTTTCACTGCACAAAAAGTACAAGTGATATATTAACTATAGGTACAGCTCTAAAAATGGATGACTTTCATTTTTTACCACTCCTAAGACACAGCTTAAGTCTTAAATAAACCTCTGGGGTTAATATCTCAACTGTAGCACCCAGAAGCTGAGTAAAAACTGAGGGAACAGCATCTTCTGTGCAGGTTCATGTTCTAATCATGTCCCAAATCTGCATCAGAGTGAGATTAAAATGATCAGCTGCTTCTCCTCTTGTCATGTCCAGAGAAAGGAAAGAAGAGTGTATGGGTCCATTTAGAGGAATGGGACCATGCACATAAGGACAGAGAGATCAGGAAAAGGACAGTGGTACTGGCATGGTTAGGCATGAGCACCAACAGTGTATCTCCTCTCTAGGAAACCAGATGGGTCCACAACGGTAGATTAGAGTGTAACTTAAAAAGGAGCAACATAATTTGGAAACTGACCCCAAAGCTGTATTTGTTGTCTTGTGAATTAGGATTTACTATTGTGTCTGCTACTCTTTCAAGAGATACACAAGAATTTTTTTTTTTCTATTCCCAAAGTCTGTGTCAGTGGTGAATTCATCAAAACTGCTGGGGGTTTTGCTTCAGGGAATTCTTCGGTTGGTATCGAGCTAGCATATTGGCAAAGTGGAAATGAATTATAACTTCTGTAGTTGCCTCCTTTTGCAACAAAAAGACATCTTCTGGCTTTCCATTAATAGTTAACATCCAGAATATTTTGGTACGCAGACTATTACTCCCTTTAGAAAAATGGGTGATCTTTCTGGATATTCTCAGACAAGAAACAAGAAAATAGACTAAGCACAGGCTAACCTCAGCTACTTTAAGCTACATGTAGTTTTCAGTTTGAATACAGAAAGAAAACTCAGCTAAAGTAAAAAGACATGTTGCACTGATGATAGCTTCTATTAATCTTTGCTTCTGCTTATAAAGAAATCAGTACATGCTTTTGAAAGCATAGATTTTAAATGAAATTTTCCCCCAGAGTTTAAGCAGGTTTTATGATAATGTGATAAGCAGCATTTGGTCAGGATAAAAGGTATTTCAAAGTTTGTTTTACCACTTCTGTTCCTTGCCTATGAGCCCAACAATTTGGATGATCTTTTCAAAAAGTTGCACAGCCAAAAGTCTTGCAGGTTTAAACAACGAATTGATGTTATATTTTGACCTCTCTTGCTGTAGCTGGAACATACATCCATGTTCTGTCAACACACTACTTGAGACCACACTGTAATGTGGCTCTGTGTGAATATGAATACCAATTGCTACCCATATTGTGAACCAAATTTTGCCATCTGGTACAACTACACTACTTTACTGAACTGAATAGGGGAGAAAGTGTGTGTATGTCAGACAAAAGAAGGAGTACTAATTAATATTCATTAACATTCATTGCTTCTTCTTTTGCATGCTGTTTGCAAATGGATTGTAAAATTCACCACTAAGAGTTATTCACAAATATTCATTAATTTCTATGTGTAATTTTCTCTTTCATGTCTAGTGCACAAAGAAGTTCCTATAAATATTCATAATTCAGAATGTGTTGACTGGTTGCATAAGTCATATGATGTTACTTCTGCTTTCAGCTGGTTAATTTATGTAAATAGCAAGTACAAGAAGAACAGCAAATTTTGAATGTTAAAACTAAATGTGGAGCTTGGAATTAACATGTGGGAAATTGTTTTTTGCAAACATATATTGAAAAGGACAGAACAGAATTTTCAAGAGCATATATGTGATTTGGAGTATTTTTCCAGGAATGTCAATGGGCTATGTCCTAAATTTCCTATGGGATTTTGAAAACTAATTGGAATATTTATGGCAGGGAATATATAATATTTGAATTTGAAGGCAAACTTCTGACTTTTCCAAGAAGTACCTTTCAAATTACTAATGTGACTATTGTATATTTACTCTTTAAAAAGGAAGTGTTTTAATATGTTAATAGCAATGTGTGGAGTAGAAGTATAATGTCATAAGAGTTGGTAGGCAATTATAATGTAACAAAGACTTCATAAATAAGTCTTTCCTTACCCTTGTTGACTCTTCAGTACTCTGCTAAAATAATTATCAAATAATCTCTTTAATAAATACCAAAGATAAAAGAACTGAGACATTAAAATGCTTCATGTGCTTGCTCTAAATGTTAGGACTAGAGTACTTCACTCTCAAATAAAACAGGGCAGTCCAGTAGATGTGGGTCTCTAATCTCTTATACTGTGTCTTAGCAAAAAGCATTTACCAGCGTTGACTGACTCGTTCCCTTGTCATTCTTTATTCTTACATTTCCCACACAAGAATTTAGTACTATCTGAACACCTAGCCCTCTACTTCCCCACTGTGCAATTGTCACTGGACATGCGGCACCCCTCTGAAGAGTACTGCACAGGCAGATGTGCGGGAAGCTCCGTTCAGAAATACCAGTCCTTGCTTCTGCACTGGATTTCAGAAGTGTACTACATAAACCAGTGCCAAGACAAAAAAAGGAAAAGAAGAGACCAACGTTTAGATCACTTTCTTGCTGAGTGCTTAGAGCATTAGTCAGGATAATAAAAGATGTGGATATTGGCAAATCCATTCAAAGAAATACAGCTTAGGTCTTCCCTGTCAGGTAAGGATAATAACCTGTAGGTTACTAGGTAAAAGTAAAGTGCATAATTCACTTCTTCACATGCTTTTCAATGTCCTAGAAGGAAATTTTAGAAATTTAGAAATTAGGCAGCAAAAAACTGCAATTCAGATTTTATTTTAATGTTTTTAAAAGTCAAATTACATAAAACTTGGCTTGTTGTGGGTTTGGTTTTTTTTCCAGTTTAGGCACTGAGATCAAAAATTGTCTGCATAACCCTTTTTAAGTCTTTGGTTTTATTATTCAGTATAGTGGCTTGTGCGTTTGCTGTATTGTTTAAAATCTGGCAAAACTGTACCTCAAGATAATTTTTCTTAGAGGCTTGTTATCACTTTAAAAAAAACCCAAATGTTTTCACATCACTCTCACATAATAGGACAGAATTGGAAGATCTAATTACTTTTGTTCTTGTGTGCACCTGCCAGGGTTTGTTTTGTCCTCATGTTAATATTAGCTTTAGAGGTGTTATATCTTCCTAATTTGATCTGACAGATATCTGTATTTTGTGGACTTCTTTCCCCAGTGGGGCTGGGTAGGCCCCATTTAATGAAAGAAGTCACATCCACAATTTCTGGAAGATCTATGCAGAAGCACAAAGAGTGAGGGCAGGCATACATTGCTGGTTGCTGTAATGGACACGCATATTTATATTATTTATATTATTTCACAGTGAAAAGAAAAGCTCTTTGCTTGCAAAACAGTATTTAAATGAAAAGATGTCTACTTGCACTGTCATGGTGGTGTATGGAGACGTTAATGCCACCGTAGCAGAGGCTGTCTCTCTTGTGAGGTTTTCTGGCTCCAGAGCTGTCAGCAGCCACATCTGCAGGATGGGCAAGCTCAGACACGGTGCTGTTGGATGGAGTGTTTCTGGTCCAAAGTCAGCACTGCTGTACATCCTTCTTCTGGTCTTTACATGTATCAGCTTGACATTAGCCAGGAGATCCCTACAGCATGGTGTAAATGTGTATTGCAGTCATATTTTGTATGTTAATACTGCTGAAGTAAAAACCTGGATTTTTTTACTCCTGCTGAAGAGAAAAGTGATACCACTAAAACAGGAGTTGATACAGGCAATAAAATACTACAGTCTTCTTACTGTTAAACTGTGTAACTGTCCTGGTTTCAGCTGAGATAGAGTTAATTTTCTTTCTAGTAGCTGTGTTTTGGATTTAGTATGAGAATAACGTTGATAACACACTGATGTTTTAGTTGTCGCTAAGTAGTGCTTACACTAGTCAAGGACTTTTCAGCTTCCCATGGTCTGCCAGGTGCACAAGAAGCTGGGAGGGAGCACAGTCAGGACAGCTGACCCAGACTGGCAAAAATGATATTCCACACCATATGATGTTATGCTCATTATATAAGCTGGGGGGAGTTGGCCAGGGGGCAGTGACTGCTGCTCAGGAACTGTCTGAGCATTGGTCAGCGGATGGTGAGCAATTGCAGCGTGCATGACTTTCTTTGTATATTCTATTATTATTATTATTATTATTATTATTATTACTACTACTGCTACTGCTACTGCTACTACTAGCATTTTACTCTATTTTATTTTGATTCTTAAACTGTTCTTATCTCAACCCATTTCTCACTTTTACTCTCCCGACTCTCTCCCCTATCCCACCCTGAATAAGTGCAGAAAAACTAGGAAAGTATTTGGAAAAAGTGTGCTGTCACCCCGGCAACTCCAACAAATCACTGCAACGTGCTGGGGCTTGGCCCATGTCTACTGAGCCCTGTTCAACACTATTCAGAGCCCTCAAGGGGAAGAGAAGGTCTCTGGATCTGACAACAAAATGACAGGCACTGGTCCAACCCTGGCAACAGAGAACCAACCCATGCCGGTATCAATCGCCCCTATACAGAAGAAGAAATACACAAGAAAATCAGCTTGTTTACTAAGGGATGAAGATGAACCAGGGCCATCACCAGAACAGGAGGAGGAAGAGGCAGAGCCTGTAAATGAGGTGGTAATCACCCAATCCCTATCCCTGAGCGAGCTGTGAGATATGTGAAAAGATTTCAGCCAGGCAAACATATTGTCACCCAGCTGCTCTGATACTGGGATAACGGGACAAGCAGCCTTGAATTAGAGGGGAGGGAAGCCGAGCAGCTGGGGTCCCTTTCTAGGGAAGGGGGCATTGACAATTCCAATCACATTGACAAAAGTGATTGGAAAAGGGGCACAAGCTCTCAGCCTCTGGAGGCGACTCCTGTCAGAGGTGAAGGAAAGGTATCCCTTCAAGGAAGATGTTATATGTCACCCAGGCAAGTGGACCACCATGGAGAGAGGTATCCAGTACCTGAGGGAATTAAGGGTGCTGAAGGTGATTTATGATGACCCGGACAACGAGCAGTTATCCAAAGGTCCAGATGAAGTCAAGTGCACATGACCCATGTGGTGGAACTTTGTACGGAGTGCACCAGCGTCGCATGCCAACTCATTGGCAGTAATGACCTGGAAAGATGGAGAGGAACAAACGGTGGATGAATTGGTTGGCCAACTCCAGCAATACGAAGAAAATCTCTCTTCTTCCCCATGGGTCTGCATCTTGTCTGTGAAGAAACTGCAGGACATGATAGCCTAGAAACAGTTCTGGGAGTTCCAGCGATTCAAAGAGGATATGTCCTACTCCCCACCTGTACGGGCCAGTATCTCAGCCATTCGGAGTAAGCGTTCCTCTGCTCAAGAGAGAAGTTATCATGGATACACACCCCGGGGCACCCTGTGGTTTTACTTGCATGTCCACAGAGAGGACATGAGGAAGTGGGATGGAAAATYTACCTCGATTCTAGAGGCACAGGTACATGAGTTGCAAGGAAAAACAATTACAAAAGGGTGTTCTTCCAGGAAAACTGCTGCTCCAGTTTCCAGTGAGCAGTTCCCCAGTCAGAGTAGAAGACCTGACTTTACTTCCAATTTTAATAAAGGGACTTTTGATTTGAATTTACAAGAAGTGAATAACTAATACTCTGACCAGGATTAGAGGTGCCCTGCCTCCAGCCAGGTAGAGGAAAGGGACAACCGGGTTTACTGGACTGTGTGGATCTGATGGCCCGGCACATCAGACCCACAGGAGTACAAGGCTCTCATAGACACCGGTGCACAGCTATAAAGGGGCAGAACCCATTTGTATTTCTGGAGTGACAGGGGGATCCCAAGAGCTGACTGTATTGGAGCCCGAAGTGAGCCTAGCCGGGAATGAGTGGCAAAAGCACCCCATTGTGACTGGCCCAGAGGCTCCATGCATCCTTGGCATAGACTACCTCAGGAGAGGGTATTTCAAGGACCCAAAAGGGTACCGGTGGGCTTTTGGTATAGCTGCCTTGGAGACGGAGGAAATTAAACAGCTGTCCACCTTGCCTGGTCTCTCAAAGGACCCTTCTGTTGTGGGGTTGCTGAGGGTCGAAGAAGAACTCGTGCCAATCGCTACCACAACAGTGCACCGGCGGCAATATCGCACCAACCGAGACTCCCTGCTTCCCATCCATAAGCTGATTCGTCAACTGGAGAGCCAAGGAGTGAACAGCAAGACTCTCTCACCCTTTAACAGTCCCATATGGCCAGTGTGAAAGTCTAATGGAGAGTGGAGGCTAACAGCGGACTATCATGGCCTGAACGAAGTCACACCGCTGTTGAGTGCTGCCGTGCCGGACATGTTAGAACTTCAATATGAACTGGAGTCAAAGGCAGCCAAGTGGTACGCCACWAYTRATATCGCCAATGCGTTCTTCTCRATCYCTTTGGYRGCAGAGTGCAGGCCACAGTTTGCTTTCACTTGGAGGGGCRTCCAGTACACCTGGAATCGACTGCCCCAGGGGTGGAAACACAGCCCCACCATTTGCCATGGACTGATCCACACTGCACTGGAACAGGGTAAGGTTCTGGAACACTTGCAGTACATTGATGACATCATCGTGTGGGGCAGCACAGCAGAAGAAGTTTTTGAGACAGGGAAGAAAATAGTCCAAATCCTTCTGAAGGCTGGTTTTGCCATAAAACAAAGTAAGGTCAAGAGACCTGCACAGGAGATCTAGATAAAATGCCAGGATGGAGGTTGTCAGATCCCAATGGATGTGATCAACAGCTACATCTCCATCAGCCAGTAAGAACGAAACATAAGCTTTTTTAGGCATTGTGGGTTTTTTGGAGATTCCAGATTACAGCCTGATTGTAAGCCCTCTCTATTAAGTGACCTGGAAGAAAAATGATTTCAAATAGGGCCCTGAGCAACAAGAAGCCTTTGCACGAATTAAATGGGAGATAGTTCAGGCAGTAGCCCTTGGGCCAGTCCAGGCAGGACAAGACAGAAAGAACATGCTCTATACTGCAGCCAGGGAGAATGGCCCTACCTGGAGCCTCTGGCAGAAAGCACCAGGGGAGACTCGAGGTCGACTCTTAGGGTTTTGGAGTCGGGGATACAGAGGATCCGAGGCCCGCTATACTCCAACTGAGAAAGAGACATTGGCAGCTTATGAAGGGGTTCGAGCTGCTTCGGAAGTGGTTGGTACTGAAGCACAGCTCTTCCTGGCGCCTCGACTGCTGGTGCTGGGCTGGATGTTCAAAGGGAGTGTCCCCTCTACACATCGTGCAACCGATGCTGCGTGGAGTAAGTGGGTCGCACTGATCGCACAGTGGGCCCAAGTGGGAAACCGCAGTCGGCCAGGGATCTTGGAAGTGATCACGAACTGGCCAGAAGGCAAAGACTTTGGAATATCCCCAGAGGAGGAGGTGAAGTGTGCTGAAGAGGCCCCACTGTATAATAAACTACCAGAAAATGAGAAGCAATATGCCCTATTCACTGATGGGTCCTGCCGCCTTGTGGGAAAGCATCGGAGGTGGAAGGCTGCTGTATGGAGTCCTATAAGACAAGTTGCAGAAACTGCTGAAGAAGAAGGTGAATCAAGTCAGTTTGCAGAGGTGAAAGCCGACCAACTGGCTTTGGATATTGCTGAGCGAGAAAAATGGCCAGTAATTTATCTGTATACTGACTCATGGATGGTGGCAAATGCTCTGTGGGGGTGGCTGCAGCAATGGAAGCAGAACAACTGGCAGTGCAGAGGTAAACCCATCTGGGCTGCTGCATTGTGGCAAGATATTGCTGCCCGGGTAGAGAACCTGGTTGTAAAAGTACGTCACGTAGATGCTCACGTACCCAGGAGTCGGGCCACTGAAGAACACCAGAACAACCAGCAGGTGGACCAGGCTGCTAAGACTGAAGTGGCTCAGGTGGATCTGGACTGGCAACGTAAGGGTGAATTATTTATATCTGAGTGGGCCCATTACACCTCAGGCCATCAAGGAAGAGACACAACATATAGATGGGCTCGTGTCTGAGGTGTGGACTTGACCATGGACGCTATTGCACAGGTTATCCATGAATGTAAAACATGCACTGCGATCAAGCAAGCCAAGTGAGTAAACCCTTGTTGGTATGGAGGATGATGGTTGAAGTATAAATATGGGGAGGCCTGGCAGATTGATTATATCATACTCCCACAGACCCACCAAGGCAAGCGCTATGTGCTCACCATGGTAACCACTGGATGACTGGAAACATATCGTGTGCCCCATGCCACTGCCCGGAACATGATCCTGGGCCTTGAAAAGCAAGTCTTATGGTGACATGGCACCCCAGAAAGAATTGAGTCAGACAACAGGACTTATTTCCAAAACAACTTCATAGACACCTGGTCCAGAAAGCATCACATTGAGTGGGTACATCACTTTCCCTATCATGCACCAGCCTCTGGGAAAATCGAATGATGCAATGGACAATTAAAGACTGCACTGAGAGTGGTGGGACATTCAGGCATTGGGATACACATTTAGCAAAAGCCACCTGCTTAGTCGGCACCACAGGATCTCTCAATCAAGCTGGTCCTGCCCAGTCAAAACACTTACACACGATAGAGRGGGATAAAATCCCTGTAGTGCACATAAAAAACATGGTGGGGAAGACAGGCTGGGTTACTCCCGCCTCGGGCAAAGGAGAACCCATTGGTGGGATTGCTTTTGCTCAAGGACCTGAGTACACTTGGTGGATAATGCAGAAGGATGGGGRAGTGTGATGTGTACCTCAAGGGGATTTGATTTTGGGTGAAAATAGCCTATGAACTGAATTGTATGATGTTAATTCCTATATAATACTGTACGTCATCACTTTTGTGGTTGCTATATGCTATATCAATGGTATTACAGTAACAAACACCCAAATTAATGAAGAATGAACTTTGATGAAACAGAGCAAAGTGCAGTACTGATGGAACCAGAACTCATTTCAGTATGCAACAATCCAACAGAACACACCATCTCTCCTATCCTGAGAGACTGTTATGACAGATGGAGCCCAAACTCATGGACTAAATGAACTCAATGAAAATTTTAGAGGAATGGCCCATAGACGAGGGGAATGGTATCTGTGTATTTATATCAAAAGACAAGAAAAGTGGTGGTGATTAATTGGAATGTATTGGAAAATGTGAGACCTGGGCATGACGTAGATGGTGTAGAATAAGGGGTGGATACTGTCTTGGTTTCAGCTGGGATAGACTTAATTTTCTTTCTAATAGCTGGTATAGTGCTGTGTTTTGGATTTAGTATGAGAATAACATTGATAACACACTGATGTTTTAGTTGTCGCTAAGTAGTGCTTACACTAGTCAAGGACTTTTCAGCTTCCCATGGTCTGCCAGGTGCACAAGAAGCTGGGAGGGAGCACAGCTGACCCAATCTGGCCAAAGGGATAGTCCATACCATATGATGTTATGCTCATTATATAAGCTGGGGGGAGTTGGCCAGGGGGCAGTGACTGCTGCTCAGGAACTGTCTGAGCATTGGTCAGCGGGTGGTGAGCAATTGCAGTGTGCATGACTTGCTTTGTATATTCTATTATTATTATTATTACTACTACTACTACTGCTACTGCTACTACTAGCATTTTACTCTATTTTATTTCGCTTCTTAAACTGTTCTTATCTCAACCCATGAGTTTTCTCACTTTTACTCTTGTGATTCGCTCCCCTATCCCACTGGAGCTGGGGAGTAAGTGAGTGGCTGTATGGTGTTTACTTGCTGGCTGGGGTTAAACTATGACAGTAACAAATGTACTCGTTTGCTCTTTAACATACTGTTGGTAGCAACAGGAAAAAAGCCAAAACAAAACCGAGGTGCTATGTGAAGTGATCACTGAACTAATTAACTGAGGGTATTTATAAAGCTAATATTATATAATGCTTAAGGTTATATTCGGACAACAGTTTTTTATTGCATTTGCGTTTCTTGTATGCTTTCCCAACATGTAATGATGCTACCTGTCCTGAGTAGTCTGTTAACATACTTTCACATAAATTAAAATATATTAAAATAAAATATTTTAACTGCACAAAATAGTATTATGGTGTTAGCAAATCACCTGTAGATAATCTCTAAGTCACTTTAAACAACCTTTTCAGTAGGACCTGATGCTCTGAAAGTTTGTTGTTTCCTGCTCCCATAAAAATGATCGAAACATTCAGAAAAGGGTGTAAATGTTGAAATAATTATTTTTACAAAGTTTTGAGGTGAAAAGAAAAATTCACAGTGGATATATTGGTAGTAGCTTTGTGTACCATAACAGGTTTTGGTAATGATGCCAGAAAAAAAATATGCAAAGTAGAATATACAAGAGATTTTGGAATGTAGAAAGTGGCAATATTCAGGGTTAAGTAGGTATGGCTTCAAGAAAAATTAATACACAAGATAATAGGAAGGATCCCCAATGGCTGAGAAATACCGTTCATAACCAGATATTTGTTCAGGCACCAGAGTTTCAGTCAATGCTTGTGATAGTCAAATTAAACAGATATATAGGCAGATTTAATATTTATTTGGTACTTGTTTATTTTTGCTTGTGTATTCATATTCTGTCACTGAGACACCAAGAAATTCCTGTCTGACATAAGAAGTATCTAAGCCATGTTGCCCTACCTTGCACCCCTGTACAACTTGAAAAGAAAGAAGAAAAATAGAAAAACGTGAATTTTGTACAAGAAGAAAAGAYTGAAGATTTCTCACAGGCCATTCAAATGGTATTTCAGTTCAGTTTACATGGCTCTGTGCTTTTCATGTCAAATAAATAAACTGCATGTAGAAAATGGCACACTGTACTTCTTTTTCATTGTGCTGTTCTCCCAGATCTTCTTTAAGAAATCCCAATCTCATGACAGAACAGCCCTGTAGCTGTTGTATGACCATTTTTGAATATTTTATAGCTAAACACTTTTTTCTTCAACAGATTCCATTTTAAAATACAGCAATTCTCGATCTAAAAATCTGTAACTAATGCAGTTCCACAATGCTACCAATTTTGTTAGAAAAAAGGCGTAAAGTCTTCAATGAGGAATCAATACTCCTTTAATCATGTTATGGTAATGCCTGCGAGGAATTAAATAGATGTTGGAAATTTTCTGGCTTAAGTACCTTTTACTAGCCTTGTTTTGTTGAGACGAGAAACGTCTACAGGAGACCAGTTTTTACAAAACTCTAAATATAAGAATATTTTTTAAAAAGACATATTTAAAAAAATTGTCTTCTCTAAAAAGTTTCTAATTAAACCACTGCATTTTAATTTTAAAATAATTCATTTTGATATTTTAATTAATCTTTTTGTGAACAAAAGTAATGAATGAAACGTGACTTCAGAATTGTTAAGGTTCAACATTTGTACTAATGCAATCCAACTTTGCTATCTTACTGTTGTTTTATAAATGTTGATCATGTATCCTGATGAAAATATAGGAAAATATAAGCTTTCCAACTATGCGACAACAAGAAAATTATTTCCTACTCTCTGTGTTAAGGAGGCCCAAATGCTTTTTTTTTTTTTGTTATGCTAACACGTCTTTTCTACTAATCGTTCTTTGCTATCAATATGACTATATTTTTAATTTGATGCTTTTTTTTATACATTTCTCATATTGATCATCATATACTGTGTTGGTTACACTTTTCCAAATGGCCCCAAACTATAGCACATTACAATTAATTACAAAGTAGTCACAAGAAGTACTTGTTTGTATTTCTGAACACCTTTTCATGTCGCATCTTTTTTTTTCTTTTTTTTTATTTTCCTAATGCAAATCTAAAGTCAAACTGCGTGTACTGTTTGAATGCATGTTGAAAGAGAGAGGACTGAAAGGCATTGCTATTCCAATGGAAAAGTCCACCTTTGCCAACAAATCTTAGAGATGAAACATTCACTCTAAATTCTTAAACAATCTTGTGTTGAAAAAAAATAGTAATACTCTTAACTTACTTATAAAAAGAGCTAATTTTTATACAAAATCAGTATCCCAGAAAATTCAAATGTGAAAAGGCAAAGAAATTAATAAAAATTGTTATTTTCTCAGAACCATAAGAAATAAGGCTGGCGTAGATGGTCATCATGCCCATCCTCTTCCTCCAAGGCAAAACTGTACGCACTGATGTCATTCTTGGTAGATATATGACCGGGCAGGGGTTTCTTTTTCTTTCTTTCTTCTAAGGATGGAAATTCATTAAAACTTGATATACAGTAATTATTTAGGCCCAGATTAATCTGCCATGATCCTAAGCATTTATCAGGGATGCCTAAAATAAGACACTGTTCACATTACATTTCTATTTCCATCATGCGGAGAGAAATATCTGAGAGAGTGGCTCAAATCTGAGTGGAATTGATCATCCTCTTCATACTCCTTTGTGTATGTATTGACTGTGTGAAGGAGTTTTAGGAGCCTCAGGTTCTTAAGAGTTGACAAAATCTTGGATTTAGTTCTGCACCAGCAACTAACTGTAATCCCAGCCTTCTTTGCTAGGCAGAAGCCACTCACTGGAAGGAAGGCACCACCTGTATCAACCTGGCAGCGACCACATCATCATCGCCTGCTCAAGGATACTGCTAAGATTAAGAAAGCATCTTCTGCTTCCTTTTGGTCCTGCTGATCTCTCTGCCATGTTTTCTGTTTATGGTACTGAATTGACTCTTGGGGGTTGCTGCCATAAAATTTATAGTTTAAATTACAGAGAATTATAGGAAAAATGTGTGTGTCTCTTCATCTGCTTACTTGCTTAATAGAAAATAACAAATACAGATAAGGAAATTCTTTATTTCAGGAAGAAATATGTGTTTCATAGGGGCATTGAAGATAAGCAAACACAAGAAAGGTCATTTGTTTACAATACTGAGTTGGGTTGCACTCTGAAATAGTAAGGGAAAGGTGCAAGGAGCATGGTTCGGTTTTTAAGTAGCTGAAGTGTCTATCACCTTTATATTGTCTTCATGTCTTCTCCATAGAAGTAGGAGGGGAAGAGTAACTCTCAGGATTCCTAAGATAATGATGTTCCTATGCTTTATGAAATTAACTTGTTTGTGCAATACAGATTAAAGACTGGCAAATGAACACTTGGGTTATAGGAACAGTAAAACAAAACTTTTGCCTCTATAGCCAAATTATAAACATGATTTAGGTTTTTGCAATACTGTATTCATTAAATTGCTTATCTTGGAGTAGTAACCCTCTCTGTCTGTGTGAGTTTCATTTCTGACATCAAGGATTGTTATGTGCTGGTGACCTAAATATGTTTCCATGCTCCAGATTGTAGCTTTTGATTTTGAAGTTTTAAGACTTCTGTCTTGTATAATTGATAATTTTAATTTCTGTTTCAGAAACTAATTCTTTTTCATTTGTTTGTTTGTTTGTTTTTTTATTTGCAAACTACCCTAAATATGAAAATCTGTGATATACCACTAATTGGTTGTTGACTGGCAGAGATTTCAGATTTTAATTAGCTTAACTTCATTGTTAAAATCTTCATTCCTTTCTTTTATATTTGCAGTGTAAGAATAATGAATTTGTGGCATGTGCATCTCTCTTGTTTACCTTACATACTCCACCTTCTTTTTCAATACCTGTATTTACAATAGCTGCAGTAGTTATTGTATATGTGTTTGGTAAGTTATTGTGTTTACCTCTAGTTGCTGAAAGTTTTAAGTAACTTTATGTTGTTTCACGCTCTATAACCTTTCTTTTTAACTCATGAAAAAGAGGTAAGAAGGGTCATGGTAAATTTAGGGAAAGTCACTTGAGTAAAAATTGGCTTCAGATTCTGAGATTATCAGATAGGTAGACTATCTCAAGAATTTTTTTTTTTTTTAATTTTCAGTCTTTAGAAATGTTTTTAAAATGGCTGTTAGAGTGTTTAGGAGGAAAACTGACATTTGTTTTTTCACTAATGTGTTTTTTCCTTTGCAATGTAGTTATTTCTTTGATATGTTAGCCAAAGAGGTTTGGAGTACTGTCTAGATATTGTTACATCATTAATAATAGTGCTTTAGTTATGCAAAGGGCACTGTAGTTTACAGTTTTCATCTTCTTCCTGAAGGTTAATGCCAGTACTGCTTTATATACTGCAATCTAAAAGACAATGGAAACTTCTTCTCCCTATACATATACATGTACTGCAGGAACCTATATGCTGATTTTGCCTGTGTGTTGAAAAACAGACTTCTGCTGATCCTGCAATAACACCCTTACTGAGGATGAGTGATTCTACTTGTGTGCTGAAGGAAGCTGAGTCCTGGTTGATCTTGCAGTCCTTCTTGGCCCACTGGAGCCCATTTTGGTACTGCCTAGCACAGTGGGTGTCCCTGCAGCCCCACAGAGCCCTGGTCAGAGGAGCAGATACACACGAACACAGAGCAGTGCTTTTACTTGTACCTGCATAACTGCAGAAGAGAACATGCAGCTTGCTCACATGCAACTGTCTTATTTTCCTTTTTCCATTTTCCCACTGCCAAGCTCAGTCAACCAGCTTGGCCAGCTTTTTTACCCCTTCCTTTCTCAAATCTTGTCACCTCCTGTTGTGGTTTAACCCCAGCTGGCAACTAAGCCCCACACAGCTGCTCGCTCACTCCACCCCAGTGGGATGGGGGAGAGAATTGGAGGAGTAAAAGTGAGAACTGGTAGGTTGAGATAAAGACAATTTAACATATAAAGCAAAAGCCGTGTGCACAAGCAAAGCAAACCAAGGAATTCATTCACTGCTTCCCATGGGCAGGCAGGTGTTCAGCCATCCCCAGGAAAGCAGGGCTCCATCATGCGTAACGGTGACTTGGGAAGACAAACACCATCACTCCAAACACCCCCCTTCCTTCTTCTTCCCTCAGCCTTATGCTGAGCATGACGCCATACGGTGTGGGATATCCCTTTGGTCAGTTGAGGTCAGCTGTCCCAGCTGTGTCCCCTCCCAACTCCTTGTGCACCTCCAATCTACTCGCTGGCGGGGTGGGGTGAGGAGCAGAAAAGGCCTTAGCTCTGTGTAAGCACTGCTCAGCAGTAACTAAAACATCCAAAACACAGCCCCATACTAGCTACTATGAAGAAAATTAACTCTGTCCCAGCCAAACCCAGCACACTTCCCAAATAAATAACCCGCACCTAATCACTTTTTCCCTGTTGGGCCTTGTTTTGCTATATCTATACCCAGATTTGGTATTTCTGACAACATTACCAGTCTGTTAAGATATTATTGTATGACATGACATGACATGACATGACATGTCAGCCTTATAAGGTATTATTGGTTCATACACATAGATGCTGTGAGGCTTGCGAGAATTACATCCCTAAAAGTCCCAAATGTTTATCTCCAGTAATCTGGGAAGTTTAGCTGTCTCTCACATAATTGACCCTTAACCACTTGCAAAATCCAGCCATCCCTCACATCTCTAGCTGTACCTTGCACAGATATAAAATACTTCCCTGTCTTATTTGTTATATTTAGCAGTTTCTCATGTCTAGTAGTTTCCTCAGTTAGATAAACCTAACTGTTTCCATACCCTAACACTGGTGTTACCACTTTTCTCTTGTAGTAACTGCACATATACTATATATTTCATACATGCTTTGGCTCTGTTGCTGTAATTTGATGTTAATAAGTGAGAGATACTTAATATTGTTTACAGAAAACATATTCATCTGCTTTGCTTCTAAAATTGGATTCTTACCATGATCAGTGAACATTTTCTATGCTCTGTCCAAGATTAAGTAAGAATAATCTCACCAGTGACATTCTTTATAGGGAATACCTCTTACATTTAAGAAGTTCCTCAACAATTGGTGCTAAAATTTGTCTTTTACCAGTACTACTTAGAGACTGGAGTTTTTGCATCATGCTAGGACTGTCAGCAGAAAATTGAGAAATAGCTTATGAATTAAATGACTTGTGGGATTTTGCTTTTCTAGCAGGGGGAATGAGTCTTTCTCAAACAAGCTAGCTCTGAGAAATATGCAGGAAAACATTTCTTATTTTTAAACTCATGGAAAACTTTCTATGAAAAAGGATCCCCAGAATCTCAGAAAACTGCTTTTAAACCAAGAATGTTTCTGAATAATCAGGAAACTGAGTAAGGGAAACTTATATAGCATTTCTGCTTTTGTTCTATTAGAACCTTTGATGATACCTTAAGTAACCAATCCTGTAAATAAGCTTGTTTTATTTACTTCTTGTGATTAACATGTATCTCTTATCTGTACCTGAGGAATCAAATGTAGAATAAAATGAAAGATGGTCTTGGGAAATCACTGAACGTTCAGCGAATGACATTAAGGGAAGATGGAATGAGAAAGAATTATAATAAGATTTACATGGTTAGTCCGATATGAAGAAGTCCATGCTAAAAAAAGTTTGATATATAATTGGCACTGACATCTGTACCATTGTCTGAGCCATAGTGATGAAGGTTTAATTTCATGAAAATGGTGAGAGAGAGTGCCAATGCTTTGTACTTGTTTAAAACAAACTTTATTAACCCATTTACTAGTCTGGTAAATGCATTTCTACCTGAAATAGTCTCTTAAAGGTTCCGTTGAGCTCTCCAGGAATCTCTGAATTCCTCCATTCTCTCTGCAGGGTCCAATTTCTGTCAATACTTACACTATTTTCTGAAACACCATGACAATGTCAAAGTCTGTGAGACAGCTTGCACAAATCGAAGGATTTATTTTTTCAGAACAAAATCTTTTGGCAGAAAACATATTCAAAAATAGTTTATATGTATAACTGGCACTGCAAATAATTTCTGGCTTCCTAGATGGAGGAACCTGCCAGTCTCCAAACCCTCCTGAGCTTTGCCTGGCAGTATATTGACCGTCAAAGCTTTTAAACTTCTGTTGCATTCCTAATCATATAGTTGGCTGGTGCAGTTCCAGGGTTCCCCCCATGTAAGGTCTTTGAATGAGGTCAAATGAGTCAATCGATGTGTTTCATCCCAAGTGTTAAGGCTTTTGATGTCTTCCATTACTGAAAGACTTCTTTGGTTAATTATTGGGGAATATTATCTCCCTGTTATGGTTTATTTCTCATTAGAAATAATATATTATTTTCCAGCCATATAAGATTATATTTTAGACTTGTAGGTGATATGAACTTTACAACAGTAATAAAATAATATTTGAAAAAACCATGACTTCTATGCCTATCAAAAGAAGTCATCTTCCTCCTACCCTGAACCTTTGGTCCCCTGAACTCCTTCCAGCTTTATTCAGGCAACGATTTGCAGAAAAAGCTGGTATCTCAGACCTTTTAGTTCACCTTTCCCTTTGGTACCAGGCCTTTATATATGTACTTATACAAGAATCATATTGGGCATGTTGGTCAATTGTAAACCAACATTTCACCATTTCATCTTTCTATACAGAGGGTGTATAGAAAGAAATATAGTAGCCTTCATTCTCAATATCCTGATTAATGCATCTAGAACTTGTAAAATCTAACTTAGACAGTATTTTTCAATTTCTTTCTTCAAAACTTGGTACTTCATTTAACTCTGCCAGGTTGCTAGTCAGCTTAGAAGATCAAATTGACTGAATCCTTGTTTTCACATTAACTAACCCAGGCAAGAACTGTTAGACCAAACCATGCTTGGTCAGTTTCTTGAAGAAATTGAACTAACAATTTCTTCCCTCCCGCCACCGACTTTGAATCTTATAAATTAGTGATAACTTAAACTCTAGAGGTATTCTGAAGCTGAAAATCAGAGTGGAAGTATAATGATGGTTTTCTTGTTTACATGGATTACATTTATTAATCCTGGAGGATGCGTTTTCATCAGCAATCCTGCTAAACCAATCAGTCACTGCTTTTATAATTGTTTAAGCTGCATGTTAGGCTTTTGTGCAACTGTTCATGAAGATGGTTGTTGGAACTCCTCAGGACTTTTCTGTGTGCAGGGAGTTCACAAATACCTCCTCACCTTACTCAGGCATTTGCTCTTCCTCATTGTGAAAATGTTTTGACACTTCTATCCTTACCCAGAGGCTGCCAGTAGAACAGGTTGCCTTGCATTATGTTTTACTTCTCTTAAGTAACAAAATAGCATGACATCAATAACTCCTGTCTATTTTTGAATAAGACCTAAATCCAAGTCACCAGTAAGTATTTGTTGTTCAAGCAAAATAAGCTAAACCTCTCACCAATTATATTCGTACTGAATCTCCATAATTTGTTGTTGCTATAAACTCAGTACTGTATATTCACTAGCCTTATCCTCAGCTACTTATTTTTTACCAAGTAGCGTGAATCTGAAAACAGAAACCTATTGCCACCAACTGTAGAATTGTCTCTCCATAACTAGATTGACAGGTCACATTAAATTCTTCAACCACAGGAAAAAAAAAATTCTTCCTTTCTGATTTAATACCAGTGCCATCTTCCACTTTATCTCAAGGTATCCTGTAGGAAAACAACATAATGTGCTTTAAAAATTAATTATGATGTATCAGGGCTTTTGAGAGCTACTTCTATTAGTGGTTTATAGTGCTTAATCTGTTAATCTTCATGTTTATTTGTTCAACTTAATATCTGAAAGTGGAAAGTATACCTGATATTTTTGATTAATAATTTTGGACCCAAATTCCAGATATTAAGAAATATTGTACTGTTACTGTTTCATAGATATGCAGTTTATCCTGTCAAAGCCTGGATTACCTGTAATATTTATGACTCTTGGGAACTCTTGTATCCACATTTCCTCTAATGTGCTTTGATGAAAGTAAAAAGTTATAAAGCTACATGTAAGGGGATGTTTTTAGCTACAATATCACAAAATACTATATAGTGTGAGACTATTTTAAAATAGGACAGACTTCCAATACTACAAGAGGAAACTGAGAAACGTAAGACTTGCAGGAAAGTGCAACATTGGTAAAAATATTGTTCTTTCCCTTCATGAAAAGGAAAAAAAAGAGACTATGAGAGTATTCTAGATAGCAGCATGGGACTGATTCAGTAGGAAGGTAATATCCTTTAAGTATTTTTCTGTAGAGATTATTAATATAATAACATTAGTAATGCATTTTACAGAATGCTAATTTATTTTACCCTTTGAAAACTGCTCTTTAAAATGTTCATACAGGTTAAGCCAGTATTAATTACCCAGTACTTTAGTTTGATTTTTCTACCAGGCATTTTACTCAGCTGCTCATCAGGTTCAATGAGTTCCACAAGCAAAAAGATCATGCAACAGTAACCACAGTAGGAATATATAAAGCTATTTGCGATTGTCTTCATGGTTGCCATAAGATACTAATGTGGCAACATTTTCTGTTCACATCACAGCATTTACCAGATGAGCAGAGCAGGGGGATTTTGTTGCCTTCTACGTTCTTTAATGCATAAGAGTGCTCTATACAGCTTTGACCTTTTCAGTATTCACAAATACTATAGGATGCTCTCTGCCACCCCCTTTCTTCCTCAACTACTTGCAGGCAGCTAACCTGTAGGGAAACCATAGAACAGCTTAACCAATTAAAGTACGGAATATTGAAAAGGTCAAAGTAATACAAAACTCTGTGGTACATGGAATATATTGGGTGGTTCACAGGTAGTTCTAGCTGTAGATAGGAAAAGGGGAGAAGAAACATGATTAAATCACATTTGAGTTCAACTAATAAAAGAATCAGGTTTCTTGTTAAACTTTATTAGTTTGATATAGGAGGGGTACCCTGTAGCTGCTGGGTGAGAGCATTTTAGAGGTGATCAGAATCTGCATTTGGAGTGAAATCTTGTTCATATGGGCAAAATTTCCATTGATTTAAATGGATCCCAGTTTTCTGGCCTGAACAGAGGCATATTCTGTCAGCTAGACCATTTTAACTTGATGGACAAAAATCTTTTTGCAGTTAACAGGCAACCTACCAGAATTTTGGAGCCATGCAAGAAGTGTCATGCTCTAGAGAAATTTAATTCCTGCTTTAGCAACACAAGAACATTACAACTTTGTCTGAAAATATACTTAACTGGTGTCTGGTAGAATTTCCTGAATAATCAAAGGATAGTTTTATGTCTTACCTTAAATTTTGCAGCCAGAGATGCTGGTTTATAGCTTTCAGTTGACGCATTTTCCCTATGAGATGGTTGTTGTAACAAAGGAGACTTCTGCTCTTTGTTATGCTACTGTGAATCTTAAATAGCTGCCTTTAGTGCTTTGAATCAGTCTTTCACTTTGACCGAATGATCAGTTTTCTGGGTGGAAAAATAAATTTTTTTCCTTTGATTGGTTCATCATCTCAGCTGGCTGACAATTCTCTGTATCATGACACGTTAGTAGGTAGCTCCAGAAACCCATTAAAGAGATGCATCTGGTAAGAATATAAACCCATCAGTTTGTTGTCATTCTTAACAATCCTGTATTCCAGACTAAAACTATTATTTTTAGCTTAATTTATCATTATTTTAGAGTAATTAAACACGTTTAGTCTAGACACAGGATTGCCTATGGGTTTCCAACTCCCATGCAAACTGAGGATGTATATTTTGATATATTTAAACTGTCCAATGAGATATCAATTTCTGGAAATATATGTCTGAAGTTAGGTCTGTTTTTTCTTACTCTGCTTGGACAAAGGCTTAGCAAAGAAAGTAGTTGTAATAGAAAGCGGAGACTTACTAAAGTAGACTAACTCAACTGAGAGGTACTTGTCTGAGGTAGGTCTTCCTAGCTCCAGATTTACCCAATGGCCTCAGGGACCTCGAACTGCGAAAGGCAAGCCTTACCAGTAAAGATAAGTCTTGTCAGTAAAGACCAAGGCAAAGAAGTCATTGAGTACCTTGGCCTTTTCATTTTAATAGGTTTGTTCCACAGAAAGCCACGCAATACTGAAAAGTCCATGTCCACTCTTTATTTAAATTTTAATTAGGAATCTGTTTTAGGATTATAATCCAGTTATAATCCAGTTATAATCAGTATGTACATTGCCAAGTTCACTCAACTGTATCATACCTGCAACATCTGGAAGCCACTCGGTACATGCTCTGGGCCTTCCAGATTTTGCAGCTGTTACCAGAGTTAAATTAAATATAAATATCTTCTTTCCATCCCAGATTTGGTGTTTCATTTTCATATGTTGCCCCTCAATTGAGAAAATAGACTTCTGAAACTTACTGGTGTTAATTATAGACAATGTTGTGAAACTATTTCAACCTTTGTAAATTTGTATTTCAACCTTTGTAAATTTGTATTTCAACCTTTGTAAATTTGTAAATTAATGAAGAGTGCTGTTTATCTTGACATGATTTTCAAGAGCACTCTTCCTTTGCACTGAAAAGTAGGATTTAGATATTTTAAACCTAGACTATACCAAAATTTAAGACAAATTTAAAACCTGTGTTAAATTTGCAGGTAGTTCCTCCCAATTAAAACTTTGACTGGATAGTCCATAATTCTTGATGTAAACAGTACTCTTGATGTATCTCTAGCAGCAGCAATCTGTCCGAAAAAAAGATTCAGGAAAAGCCTATTTTGGTGCTGAAATTATTCTGATATCCATACAGCTGACTACACCATATGCACAAATGCAATCATTGTCATGGATTTTTCAAATATTTTCTTATCCAGAGAAACCTGTTACTCTTCAAACTTCTGTTCTCTTTTACATGTACTAAGTTTCTACGATACTTTAAAAGCACATGTAGCAAATCTCACTCACCTGTGGTCTGAAACTTTGAATCTTTAACACTTTAGAAACTGAATCTGTTAATATTTGCTATACAAAGTTATGATGTTCTGTGGCATCAAACATGCAAAATCAGTTATTTTAAATAGAAAAATCCTTAAAGTCACATTGACATAAAGCATTAGAGTCCCTTTTTTCCTCTCAAAACAAATGTGCATTTATTTCTGTCATGGTTTAACCCCAGCTGGCAGCTAAGCCCCACACAGCGGCTTGCTGTGTGGGGAAGGGTAAAAGTAAGAAAACTCGTGAGTTGAGATAAAGACAGTTTAACATGTAAAGCAAAAGCCGCGTGCGCAAGCAAAGCAAAACAAGGAATTCCTTCAATACTTCCCATGGGCAGGCAGGTGTTGAGCCATCCCCAGGACAGCAGGGCTCCATCACGCGTAACAGTGACTTGGGAAGACAAACGCCATCACTCCGAACGCCCCCCTCGTCCTTCTTCTTCCCCCAGCCTTATATGCTGAGCATGACGTCATATGGTATGTTATATCCCTTTGGTCAGTTGGGGTCAGCTGTCCCAGCTGTGTCCCCTCCCAACTCCTTGTGCACCCCCAGCCTACTCGCTGGTGGGGTGGGGTGAGGAGCAGAAAAGGCCTTGACTCTGTGTAAGCACTGCTCAGCAGTAACTAAAACATACCTGTATTATCAATGTTGTTTCTAGCACAAATCCAAAACACAGCCCCATACTAGCTACTATGAAGAAAATTAACTCTATCCCAGCCAAACCCAGCACAATTTATTTATTTATTTATTGGCATGAGGAAAGAGCTAAGAAGTCTATTTCACAGAAAAAAATATTTTGTTTATAGGTATACTGTAAGATTCCTTTTGCATAAACAAAATATTGAAATATTTATATTTTATCAGATGGGATTAGATATATCCTGTGGTTTGTCTTTAATTTATCCTACTAAAATTGCTTTCAAATACAGAAGTCTGGAACAATATTTGCTTAGATTTACATCTCTCCCACATATTTTTCTTGCTCTTTCTTCTGCAACTTGGTAGATTGAATAATCACAGTTTTGATGGATCTGTTTTAAGGGTGTACATTCTATTGCTTGACTGAGCAGTAAATGCAGCAGTCAGTCACATAATTTGTACAAAGGTCTTTCCCAGCTGAGTTCCTAGTGTAGTCTATGGATCAAAAATACAAATTTGAAGCATAAAAATAGTGAGAGAGTGTGCCAATGCTTTGTACTTGTTTAAAGCAAACTGTATTAACCCATAGGCTTCACTGGAATGTTACTGATGTCCCTCAATTATAATTATTTGCTTGCTAAAATGAAAAGTTCTGACAGCTAAAGAATGCTATTTCTCATCTGATTTTTGACTACTGTGCAAAAGTGTTAAAGTTTGTGCTTCAAGAATTCCATTTTAGAAAATTCTGCAAGGTCGTGAGATTTCAGAAGCATTTATAGACAAAATGTTGTCACTTCTATCAATTTAAACTTTCGTCAGTATGGCTCAGACAATGGTACAGAGGTTGGTGCCAATTATATATCAAACATTTTTTAGCATGGACTTCTTCATTAACATTCCTAAGAGATTCTGTTCTGCTCCACAGAAGTCATTGTACAATACCTACATATCTATAGGTTTGCTAAGATTGCAACATAAAAATGGTATCTTTCTGTTATGAAAAACTTCACAAAGTAAGTTTCCATAAATTTGTGAAATATGTTTAAGATTTCAGGGAAAAAAGGTGAGGTATGCTGTGTTCCTTTATTCCTTCCTCTTATATCCAGTAGGTTCTCAAGCAAGTATTCATAGCTGAATTTTGAGTTGTTCTCTTATCATTTAAACCAGAATTTGAACCTTATCAATTTGATAAGAGATTTGAGAGGAATGAACTGGAGGGTCTCTCTTGATCCCAAGTTACTTGTTTTTTAATAATTACATTGTTTGTGAAGAAAGTAGGTCTTAAGGCATCAGAAAGAATTAAATTATTAGTTTTGTGTATCTTTTCTATGGTTGTCCTTATATATGAACATACTGTGAATATTATTAACACTCAAAAACAGTAAATATTTTAAAGGATTACTCTGCTCACCGGTGAAGATCTTGAAAAATGTACGCTGACTATGGACTGAATGCTTCCCTTTCCTCAGTAACTTTTCACTCCTTTTTTTCTCTTCTCTTTGTTAGCCATGGACTAAGCAAGACGTTCTTGAAGCTCTTATCTTGCATCTCATCCTTTTCCTTTAGACTGTAATGGCATAGGATACTTTCCAAACTTCAAGCTTATCAGACAAAAGCACCATGCCTTCTCCTACTCCCCCTTGCCCCTTATGCATYACATGTTTTTTTTGTGGGTCAATATGTGGACCAGTCAACATTATCTGACTTTTGACTGGATTTTTACCTAAAATCTTCCTTATTTACATGTATGTTTTGTGGTAGCCGTATTGTCCTGGTCCTGCTGTGTTCAACCATGCTCCATAACATGTTGGAAAACAATATGTGCAAATTTTCCTCATTATTGGCTTCTGTTGATATACCCAGGTTTTCAGGATTTCTAGCACCAGAAAGGTCCAGAACCTGTGCCTGCTTCAGGTTCCTGTGTTTTATGTTATTCCATGTCTGTGTTACTCTGAAGAAATTATATTTGCCAGCACAAATAGAGGCTTGGGTATATTAGCCAAAGAAAGATGTGGACTCAGTGCTAGAGCCCCAGATGATCTCTGTGTACTCCCATATATAAAGTGATTCTGCAGGGGACCTGAACATTTTGAATAAATCTGACTGGCCTTTTTTTTTTTTAAATGCAGTACCTCATGGACCCAGAGCCAGACAGTCTGTCTGTATTCCTTTTATTTCAAAAGTATTGATTCCATGGTGCCTTCATGTGATATAAAGCAGTCGACACACTAAAATAGAAGCATAAAAAAGAGTAAATTTGGAGGTAAAGGAAACTAAAGGAGAAAGCCAGGGTTGAGGTTGAATAATCTTTTTCTGTATTTTTTTTTCCCCATGTTAGACTGCTAGATTCAATGTGCATGTTACTATTTACTGTGCAAAGGTTTCACCTCCCGCTGCTGATGTGCTTCTGCAGTTCATAAGGTGTTTTAGATATTGCTTGTTTGGGCATTATTTTTGGACATAAAAGCAAAACCTTAGCAGGCTTTTATAATTGCTTTAGATGTACTTCATTATCATTGGTCACTGCAAGTAGTTTAAACACAGCTTTCAATGAGCTTCATGAAGCTTAAGTCTCTTTTAACCTTCTGTATCTCTTCTGTATACTCAAAATTAGTTACTGTTCTGTAATCTAGCTTGTATGAATACTAATGAATATTCAGCAACTGTTTTTTGTCCTGTCACTCCATTTGTACCATTATGTCTACTGTTTATCCTGTAGTGCCTCATTCATAAATGGTATTCTGTCTGCCAATAGTGCAAAAAAATTTGGTATGAAGAATATACATTCAGAGAGGTTGAGGAGACCTTTATGGAATGAAAAACCCAAACTAACACACTTTTATTTTGTATTTCTGAAAACTGGATTGCAAAGAGAAGTTGGAAGCCTAAAGACTATAAAAAGTTTTGGTGTTTGAAAATGAATATCTAGTTAATTAAAAATGTTTTCATTTAAAAAGGATGAATAGGTATAAAAGGAATTAGGTGGGTGATGGCACATTTTGGGCTATTTGTTTCCAGTTGCTTCACTTATTAAAACTTAATAATTAATGTATCCTTAAATCAGTAATTACCAGCAGTAAGCAGTGTATGCTGTAGTCACCTGATATTAGCCCTATCTGTGTTCTTCACACTAGTTACATTTCCTGTCAGTATAGAAGATTTCAAAATTATTACCGTTCAACGTCTTCATCAGTGACACAGTCAGTAGGATTCAGTGCACCCTCAGCAAGTTTGCAGATGACACCAAGCTGAGTGGTGCAGTTCATTCACTAGAGGGAAGAGATGCCATTCAGAGGGACCTGGACAGGCTGGAGGAGTGGGCCCACGCAAACCTCATCAAGTTCAACAAGGCCAACTGCAAGGTCCTGCACCTGGGTCTGACAATCCCTAACACCAATATAGATGGGGGTTGAAGGGATTGAGAGCAGCCCTGTAGGGATAGACTTGGGGAACTGGTGGATGAAAAATTGGACATGAGCTGGCAATATGCTCTTCCTGCCCAGAAAGCCAGTCGTATCCTGGGCTGCATCAAAAGAAACATGGCCAGCAGGTTGAGGGAGGTGATTCTGCCCTTCTACTCCATTCTTGTGAGACCCCACCTGCATCCGGTTCTGGAGTCCCCAGCACAAGACAGACATGGACCTGTTAGAGTGGGTCCAGAAGAGGGCCATGAAAATTATCAGAGGGCTGGAATACCTCTCCTATGAGGAAAGGCTAGGAGAATTGGGGTTGCTCAGCCTGGAGAAGAGAAGGCTCCAGGGAAACATTATGGTGGCCCTTCAATTTATAAAGGGGGCTTACAAGAAAGATGGAGAGAGGCTTTTTACCGTGGTCTGTAGTGACAGACAAAGGGCAACAGTTTTAAACTGAAAGAGGGTAGATTTAGACTGGACATAAGGAAGAAAAGTTTTACGATGAGGATGGTGAGACACTGGAATAGGTTGCCCAGAGAAGTTGTGAGTGTGCCATCATTGGCAGTGTTCAAGGTTAAGTTGGATGTGCCTTTGAGCAACCTGATCTAGAGACAGGCTGGTTGGACTAGATGATCTTTAAAGGTCCCTTCCAACCCAAATCATTCTGTGATCCTATGATATGCCCAAAATAAGGGATTAGAGGATGAAAAATATTTTTCTAATATAAAGAAACTTTGGACATGATTTTTTAAAAAGGAGTATAACAATTATTTTCCATCAAGATGTTGAACTAACCCCACAGTCAATACTGTGTTAAGAGCATAGGTTTCTTGATAGATTTTGAGCTATTTCTATAGCAAAAGAGAGTGCTTAATCCTAGAAGGTTGTTAAATTACTTTCTGTGATCTCTGCAAAAAAGGAGTTTTGTCCTTTGGAAGCTCATTCTCAAGGTTTTATTTCTGAATCCATCTTAATATCTTAATGATTCCACATAGGCATACATACACAAGCACACACATAGGTGTACACACACAGACATACACACTAAAGCACACGTACACACAGAGACAATCTTTCGCACTTACTCTTCTCACCCTAAGCAACACTCTTGATCAAATCAACCTTTGGACCTCAGTGGAAATATTCTTTTGATTTCAATAAAATCCATGTAAAATCTCAGGAAAAAATATTGTTGTAAAAATTATAGAGAAAATTCTGTTGACCATGCCTTTCTATCTACTGCTTTTGTACTGATTTCCAGTCACTGATTATATCATCTCTAATTGCCCAGGTATGTATGATCAGTCTATGTTTCTTATATCGCTGACCCACTTGTTTCTGGTTAACCTTGTCAGGATGATGCTTTCAGGTGAAACTTCTCATTTTCTCTATTTTCTATGTTATTGTTATTAAATGTGACAAATGCAGATGGAAAATTTTCTCTTACACAAGAACAGACAGAAGACTAAAGTGTTTAAAATTTCATATTTGGGCTGGGAATGTGACAAGTGCTGTGAATTTGAAGATAGGATCCTGGTAAGTGGTTTTGACAATGTTGGAGACAACTAAAAATTCTAAACAATTGAAAAAAAACCAACAGTGCTGTAAGATAAGTAGTGCTGCTGCTCTCCTCAGGGATTTTTTTTCTTGTTGTTCTTGTTTGTTCTTGTAACTAATAGTTAAGTTTCTTTCCTTCCCCTCCCCCTTGGCTTCAGTGTGGCTGATTATATTTCTTCTATACCATCCAGCATATATATGGGGTGTACTTCTAAAAAAGAAATACAGCTTTACCTGAAAGATTTGCCTCAGGTTACGTCTGTGATAGATCAGAGCCTGGATCTTCTAGTTGCTCACACAGTCCACGTCCATATTAGCAAGACCATAAACTAATGGAAATAGGTCTGCAGAGCAGAGCAGTTGGTACAGAGGACAAATGTTCTCATTGTGCACATCTAGGAGGTTTGTTTTAACAAGCTCTGGTCTTGTTCTGTGGACTGGTTGCATTCTGGACAGCATTTTTATGGAGTTTCATCCAAAGGAATTCACATGCTTCAAGACTGCTCTGCAACATGAGCCACAATATGGTCAGTGTGCACTTCAGAAAAGCTAATACAGATGCACCTTTTGGGAAGCTTTTATTTTTCCCTTTTCTCTGCTTTCTTTATCCTATGAGAAGTCCTATTTCCCTTCAGTAATTATTGCATCGGAGAACCTACAAATCGTGACCTTCCTCACACAAGAGAAAAATCTCCATTAACAGGTCTAGCAAACCTGGCCAATGTGATGAGGCAGTCTGATACCCAGGAGTAGCAGCTATATTTAGTTTTTATTTTTCTTTTAGAAAATCAATAGCCATTATTGGACAGCAGCTGAAATATTAGCGAAGAAATGTTATTAGTTATCCTGCTTCAGAGCATAAACTGATTGCCAGGTAGACATTAAGATTAAATTCCCCCCCCAGCTGTGTGTTTTATGCAATGCTGTGGAGTTTTATGCAATGTTTTATACCTTCCTTTGCATTGTTCAGTGTTTGCCATTGGGGAGATAAAAACATCTTTTGTTCTTTTTAAAATATGTGGGATACTTTTAGTGGTTCTTATGCAGCATTTGATTAAAAGCTCTGACAGCTGGAGAAACCTTTCCAGTTTGGTGGGAATAGTAATAGTAGATTGAAAAATAGACAGATTAAAATATTTTAGGCATCTAATTCAGGTAAGAATAAAAACTTGTCAAAAGATCCCAGTAAGCACAAACACTCAGACTTCACATCGCACTGAAATGTAACTCTATCTATCCTCCACTTACCACTAATATAAAATCAGTCTTGGAAATAATATTGACTGACAGTTCTAGGTAGCAGCAAAACATATTTTGTCTTCTATCAGAAACCTCTGGAAAGCTGTAGTAAATGGTGGACACTCATTTACAGATTTGACCTAAATTTTGCTGACCAGCTTAGATGATGTATTTCTAAGAGTTATGTGTTTTCCCATCTTGCCTTATAACAATAATAATAGCAATAACAAAAGTTTCAAGCACATTATTTCTGTGCTTTCTCTTCTACGAGGCAATTCTATAGCTAGGAAAAAACACCATTTTTTTTATCTGACTTTAAAAATAATTTTGCTGGTTGTTGGTGTTCATAAGGAGATTTAGAAATCTTCAACAGTTAATTAATGTGCCAGAGAATAATTCACTAGACTATTTGTAAGAAAAACAAGAATGTCCAAAACAGTGTGTTATTCTATCTTGCACTCCTTTTTTCTTCAATTTTGTATAAACAAAGTCTTTGTAATCCTAGTCTTTTTGATAAATCAGGAGTTTATTGATACACATTAAGAAATGTCTTTCCTGGGCCTCTTCTGAACCAGGGCAATGGTTAGCATACCTATGTCTTAGGGGTCAAGAAGGTCAAAATCCCTCCTTTTGCAAAGAAGGTAAAAAATATTCATTTTGGCAAACATTGAGCTTGGATTTTCCTTATTGCTTTGAAAAAAAAAATCTGAATTTCACAAACATACATAATATTTTCCTCTGAAATTGCAGCTTCATTTATAACTTTCTGTTCACATTTGACAAGATTTAAATAGACATAGCTGGATTATGTAATAATTTATCAGTCTGTTTTAAAAGGTGGTAGTAGTAGTAGTAGTAGTAGTAGTATTAACAATTAACTAGGAATGCTACAATAAATTATTTGCTATTATAAATCTTAATATATAGATATTCCTAAAAATCATGACAGAATTATCAAAGGTATTATTAATATCTTCTCAATGCATGCTGTCACCAATGTTTCATCGTTAAACACCTCTGAAATTGAAGATATCTTCAATCAGCTAAGTGGTGATTTCCCTAGAAGATAGGGTAATTTTAAGAATAAAATATTATTGTATAATTTTTGAAGGAGTTTGTGTGAAGTAGACACTTCCTATTAAAGTTCAAGGGTCTTATACTCTAGATAATTAATTCACTTTTAAAATTATCAATCTTAAATACAATTTCTTGTGTTGTTAATTTCCTTAACTTAAATGAATATGATATGTCTCCAAGTTAAGTTCTCAAATAATTAGCAGCTTTTAATGCCAAAACAGTGACCATTTTTCTGAGGTGACCTTATGTTATATTTCTCAGATAAAAGTATTTGAACTATAAATTGTAATGTGATAGTATACTGAAGATCCTGTGGTTTTAAGAGCACTGCATATATACAATAGAAAGCTTATACTTTATGCAGATCCGGTTGGCTATTACCATAAATTCTAACAGCATAGTGAAGGCAGAAGAGAGAAAGGGGAACGCCATACAAGAGCGCAGGGCAGAGCAGATGCAATACACGCAGGAGGTGTTGATCCTTCCATCACTGTGGTGCAGAGGAAGCTTTGGCCATGTTGCAGGAAACTAAATATAGATAAACCATGTCATGCAGTCCGTCATGTAGAAGTAAGTTCATCTGGTGTGTTATAGAAAGGTTTTTGATCCAGGGAAGGAAAGAAGAGAGTGGAAGTACTCGCAGGGAGCCATGGGATTAGACGTACAGGTAAGGAGTATTTCATAAGATTTTAAAAAACAGAGGAAGCAATATGTGTATTGGCGGGGCCAGATTGAGCACCATAGGTACTCACTCTTTACAGACTACTTAGCTCTGGCAGTGCTTAACGAAAACAGATTCTGAACTAACAAAGTTGTTAGCTATGTGATTTTTATAGATATCTCAGGCTTGCTTTGCCTGTTGTCTGAGCTGAACAGCCATAATTCTGTTCTGATGCAAAAGCCATGTTTCTAAATGAGTGTGGCAAGAAGCTTTAAACAATAAATGCAGTTTCTTAACGGAGACTATAATTTTAGGCTCAGCCACTGATTAATATGAATTCGCTGTTTCAGAAAAGAGTTTACAACCCCGATTTTGTATTTGAGAGCACTAAGTTTACTGCTCTGTGTGCTAAGGACTGTCACGCCTGTTTATTTTGAAAAAAATAAAATTATCAGGGTTTCTGACACATATTTCCCCATTCTTCTGTTGGAAAGATCTTCAGAAATTTGGTTTGTATTCCCAGTCTAAGTATATTCATGGCTAGTATGCATCCATTTAATGCTGTATCTGCAAAGTTTGGCTTAAAAAAATCTTATTTTGTCTACAGTTGGCCTCCAATGTACTTACAGACTGCAGTCATAGCACTTCTTAAACTTTGTTTTGCTAGACTAAACAACAAAGCTGGACCGATCTTTGCTCAAGGCTGTATCCTTTCCCCTAATAACGCTACAGATATTTTATGAAACCTTTTCTGGTCTCAACTGCTTTCTTGAACACTGGTGTCCAGAGTTATTTTCAGACAAGTCTGACATTGATCTTGTTCAGTGTCATAGATATTTCTGTAGAAGTACCTCTGTTTCTTTATGGCAACATCACATTTTGGTGTGATATAAGTCACTAGTATATCCAAAGCTCATTACTTGGTAAGGTTGGGGTTAGCAATCCACCCTTCTAATTTTCTCCTTTTTATCTGTCTTCATGATCCTCCTCAATTTCTACAAATAGTTCCTTACTGTTTAACGATTCCTACATTAATCTACCGCTAGCTTCACTAATGGTGTTTCATGTGGTCCCACATCAATTGCTCTAAGCCTGGAGCAATTAAATCTACCCATTTCCTTTTGTCTAGAAAATCAGGTCAGCCACCTTGTTGCAGGAGAATGGGAGAAAGTTGGTTATTCTTGAATAAACTAAATTCTATCATTTTTTCTTACATCCATGTGACTACTTTTTCTATTCTGCAGTAATTTGATATTTTTTTTATTTATATGTACTTTTTACTTTCATTATCCTTACTAGCTTTCTTCCAGACTTAATGACATCTTCTTTTTCTAAACTGAAGCCAATTGCTTATGCACTTATCTCTACTTAAATTATCTATTCCTTCTTACTGCATAGCAGTCGCAATTATTTTTTCTTTTTTTTTCTTCTTGTCTAGGTGAAGAACTACTATGAATCTTAAAATACACCTTGAAAAGGTTCTAGCTTTGCTTCACTTCTTGAAATTCTTATTTTGTTATTACATTTCTTGACCTCAAATGATGGTTTTAATTTCCAAGGAGTTTCTTCTATTACATGCAAACATCTGCTTAATTCTGAAAACTTACTTGAAATACTTGGGAAATTAGTTCAGAGTATCTTCTGACATGTTCTTTTTCCCTTATTATAACAAAACTGCTGACAGTGTTAGCACCTTTCAATTGCAAAACTCTCAGAGAGAACTTTTTCAAAATAATTGATATATACGTTCTAATTATAAATTATTCTCTGAGACTTTACAAAATAGACATTGTAGAGTGGTAATGTAGGGACTTAATATAAAGTACAGAGCAAGTTTATTATGGTTAAAACTTTATATTTTAAGTCCCATAATGGCTTTTTTTTTTAACAAATTCTATGTGGTTTTCATAACACCAAGTCCTAAAAAACACTTTTAAAAACAATGGTGTAACAGCTGTAGACTTTTTATTGGTAAAACCTTTATTAGTATGTTTTTTCAGTTTATTCTGAATCACATAGTAATTAACTTCCAAAGTATAAGAAAACCACAAAGTATTAATAACTCTACACAATCCTGAAAGTCTCTCAGAAACACAGGTGTGCAGTGAACTTTAAGAATGCTACTGGGAATAGAAAATATGGTTTTAGAAACAAAATATTCTAACAGGACTCTGTCATATAGGGCAAAGACCTTTTTTCATGGTTCCAAGAGGGAGAACGGTTTCACTTTCAAACGTCTTAAAAGTGGATTCTGTCCTGCCACTTCTCAGTTATGTTTGTCAACAATTATCATGAACTYCATGCTCTGTGCTTTCTTTGTTCTTTACTGGTGGCCCCAGGTCTGGTTTGTATAGTAGTAGCGAGCTTCTTCATTCAAAACTAAGTAAAAAATTAGACCTGTGCTTTGAAAATACAAAGTTCTGCATGTCTTCAAAACACAGTTTCAATTTCACACAGTGAGTCATGAGACCATTTTTTAAGCAAGATGATGAGAATATGAAATATTAAAACAACAGTTATTACATAGGACCATCTATTCTTTGCATTTCATGAAACAGGGACACTGCTAAAAAAAAGTAACGTACCCATATACTTTAAAACTGCACCAGAACATACATACAGCCAAGCTCAACTGTTCTCACTTCTGATGTATCATAACTTATCATAGAATCATAGAATAATAGAATGGTTTGTGTTGGAAAGGACCTTTAAAGATCATCTAGTCCAACTCCCCTGCCATGGGCAGGGACATCTGCAACTAGATCAGGTTGCTCAAAGACCCATCCAACCTGACTTTGGACACTTCCAGAGATGGGGCATCCACAACTTCTCTGGGCAACCTATTCCCATGTCTCACCACCCTCACTGTAAAAAATGTCTTCCTTATGTCCAATTTAAATCTACTTTCTTTCAGTTTAAAACCATTGACCCTTGTCCTGTCACTACAGGCCCTGGTAAAAAGCCTCTCTCCATCTTTCTTATAAGCCCCCTTTAAGTATTGAAAGGCCACAATAAGGTCTTCCCAGAGCCTTCTCTTCTCGAGGCTGAACAACCCCAACTCTCTCAGCCTTTCTTCATAGAGAGATGTTCCACCCTCTGACCATTCTCATGGCCCTCCTCCAGGCCTGCTCTAAGAGGCCCATGTCTTTCTTGTGCTGGGGACTCCAGAACTGAATCATAGAATCATAGAATCATAGAATCATTAAGGTTGGAAAAGACCTCTAAGATCATCGAGTCCAACCATCAACTCAGTACAAATGCCCACTAAACCATGTCCYGAAGCACCTCATCCACACGTTTTTTGAACACCTCCAGGGATGGTGACTCCACCACTTCCCTGGGCAGCCTGTTCCAATGCCTGACTACCCTTTCAGTGAAGAAATTTTTCCTAATATCC